>JAJEKV010000040.1:8316160-8363660 GCA_021234155.1 Isoetes taiwanensis
GATGAGGATTAGAGAGGGAGGGACAAGGAAAGAGGAGAGATATATATAGAGATATATATATATATATATAGATATATATATATATAGAGATATTGAGAGAGAGAGTTAGGGATAGAGGCCGGAGAAGAAGAGCAGGAGAGAGAAAAGAGAGAAGAGAGAGTGGGTGTTCCAGATGCTATAGGGCAACCATCTATGCTCTAGAAGCACCTCAGTCTAAAAGTAGAAAGTTTCTTGAAACCTTGCAAATGCTCAAAATAGAATATTTTGGAGGTGATACTTTGAAATTGGTAGTAAGTGTGATGGGTGTGTGTAAGCTTCACATGGGTGATACTTTAAAATTGACATACTTTAGAATTGGTAGTAGAGGTAGTAGATGTGGCCTCATAGGCATGTGTGAGTATGTTACTCATGAATGATACTTTGTTGATGATGGAATAGAGGGGTGAGTGATACTTTATGGTAGTAGGTGTAAGTAGGCTCCTTATGGAAATAGAGAAAGAGGAGAGAGAAGAGAGAGGAGCGAGAAGAGAGAGAATAGAGAGAAGAGAGAGCAGAGAGAATAGAGAGTACTAATGGGGTCCAATGAGGAGGCCGGGCCGGAGAAATAAAGCCGAGGAATGGTATAAAGAAAGGGTGCGGGCTCAGCCGCCGCCGGGCCCTTTTCTAGTCCTATATTATAAAGAAATAGCGTCCGTCTGTCTGTGAGTGAGTCTGTGAGTGAGTGAGTATTCCACGTCCATCCAACGGTGGAGGATGCGCCACGTGGCGCAATCTCGGCCGTCCGTGGGCCTTGGCCCCTCAAAAGCTCCCAAGTTTGGTGGACAAAATTTTTTTGGTTTACCACGGACTTGAACCCTGGACATTGCCCCCCAAACCCCCCACCCTTACCACTAGACCAACCAGTCTTTTCTTAAAAGAATAGGAAGTCCATGCTTAGTTAAGGCTGGGGCAATGGAAATTCCTTTGCTTAATTAAAAGCTTTGGTGTGAAATTTTTTTTGGGGCAATGGAAATTCCTTTGGTTAATTAAAAGCCTTGATGATCCTAGAACCTTCTAGAATGTTCTAGAATGAAGCTAGAGAGAGAAGAGAGAGGAGGGAGAGAGGAGAGAGAAGAGAGAGGAGGGAGAAGAGGAGAGAGATAAATAGAAAAGAGAGAGAAAGGTAGAGAGAGAGGGGAGAAATAGAGAGAGAGGAGAGAAATAGGAGATAGAGAGAGGAGAGAGATAGGAGATAGAGAGGGGAGAAATAGAGAGATAGGAGAGAGAGAGGAGAGAGAACAGAGAGGAGAGAGGGAGAGGAGGAGAGGAGGAGAGAGAGAGAGGAGAGAGGAGAGAGGAGAGAGAGAAATAGAAAAGAGAGAAAGGTAAAGAGAGAGGGGAGAAATAGAGAGAGAGGAGAGAAATAGGAGATAGAGAAGAGGGAGATAGAGAGAGGAGATTAGACAGGGAGATAGAGAGAGGGAGAAATAGAGAGAAAGAGGAGAGAGAGGAGAGAGGAGAGAGGAGAGAGGAGAGAGGGGAGAGGGAGAAGAGAGAGAGAGGAGAGAGGGGAGAGAGAGAAGAGAGGAGAGGGAGGGAAGAGAGAGGAGAGAGAAGAGAAAAAGGAAGAGGGAAGAGAGAGGGGGAGAGAGGGAAAGAAGAGAGATTGAGAGAGAGAGAGAGAGGAGAGAGAAGAGAGAGGGAAGAGGGAGAGCAGAGAGAGGGAGAGAGAAATAGAGAGGAGAGAGAAAGATAGAGAGAGAGAAAAGGGAGCATGGGAGGAGAGAGAAGAGAGAGAAGAAGGATGGAAGAGAGAGGAGGAGAGAGAAGGAGAGAGGAAAGAGGAGGAGAAGAAGAGAGAGGAGAGAGAATAGAGACAGAGGGAGATAGAGAGAGGGGAGAAATAGAGAGAGAGGAGAGAGAGAAGGAGAGAGAGAGAGGGAGAGGGAGAGAGAGAAAGAGAGAGAAGAGAGGAGAGAGAGAGGAAAAAGAGAGAAGAGGAGAGAGGAGAGAGAGAGAGAGAAGAGAGGAGAGGGAGAGAGAGAGAGGAGAGAGGAAAGAGAGAGAAGAGAGGAAGTGGAGGGAAGAGGGAAGAGAGAGAGAGAGAAAGAGAAAGGGAAGGGAAGAGAGAGGGGAGAGATATTAAAAGAAGAGAGATGAGAGAGAGAGGAGAGAGAAGAGAGAGGGAAGAGGGAGAGAAGAGGAGAAGAGAGAGAGAGAGAAATAGAGAGGAGAGAGAAAGATAGAGAGAGAGAGAGAAGGGAGCATGGGAGGAGAGAGAAGAGAGAAGAAGGATGGAAGAGAGAGGAGAGAGAGAGCAAGGAGAGAGGAGAGACAAACAAGAGAGGAGAGAGAGGAGAGACAACTAAGAGAGGGAGAGGGGAGAGAGAGAAGAAAGAGAGAAACAAAGAGAGAGGGAAAGAGAAAGAGAGGAGGAGGAGAGAGAAGAGAGAGAAGAAAGAGGGAAGAGAGAGAGAGAGGGGCTTAAAGAAGAGAGATGAGAGAGAGAAATAGAAAGAGAGAGAGAAAGGAGAGAGAGAGGGAGAAATAGAGAGAGAGGAGAGGAAATAGGGAGAGAGAGAAATAGGAGATAGAGAGAGGAGAGAGAGAGGAGATAGAGAGAGGGGAGAAATAGAGGAGAGAGGAGAGAAGAGAGAGAGGAGAAGAGAGGAGAGAGGGAGGAGAGGGAGGAGAGAGAGAGAGAGAGAAGAGAGAAGAGGAGGAGAGAGGGAAGAGAGAGGAGAGAGAAAGAGAGAAAGGTAAGAGGGAAGAGAGAGGGGGAGAGAGAGGGAAAGAAGAGAGATGAGGAGAAAGGAGAGAGAGAGGAGAGAGAAGAGAGAGGGAAGAAGAGAAGAGAGAGAGAGAGAGGAGATACAGAGAGAGAGAGAAAGATAGGAGAGAGAGAGGACTAGGTGAGGGAGAGAAGAGAGAGAAGAAGGATGAGAGGGAGAGGAGAGATGAGAGAGAAGCAAGAGAATCCAAAGATAGGGAGAGAGAGAGAGAGAAATAGAGAGAGAGAGGGGAGAGAGATTGAGACAGGAAAAGAGGAGAAAGGGAGAGGGGAGGAGAGAAGAGAAGAGAGGAGGGAGGAAAGAAAGGGAGAGGAGAGAGAGAGAAGAGAGAGGGAGGGAAGAGGGGAAGAGGGAGGAGAAGAAGAGAGAGGGAAGAGGGGAGAGAGGAAGAGAAAGAGAGGAGAGAGGGAGGGAAGAGAGAGGAAGAGGAGGAGAAGAGAGAAGAGAAGAAGTGGGCCCAAAGAGAGGAGAGGAGAAAGAGAGAGGGAAGAGGAAACATGGGTGGGAGAGAATTTTTTGGAAAAAGAGGAACAAAAGAAAGAGAGAGAGAGAGAGAGAGAGAGAGGAGAGAGGAGAGAGAAGAGAGAGAGAGAGAGAGAGAGAGGAGGAGAGAGAGGAAGAGAGAGAGAGAGAAGAGAGGGAAGGAGATAGGAGAGAGATTAGAGAGAAAAAGGAGAGATGGAGATAGGGCACATGGGTGGGCCCAAATAGAAAAACCAAGGCCCCAAGTTTGGTGACAAAATTGTTTTTGGTAAAAGAAAAGGGCCCGCCGCCAGGCCGGGCACCCTTTCTAGTCTATATAAGAAATAAAGAAATAGTAAGGTCGGGCATTCAAGGGAGTCAGGGAGTGAGTGAGTGGGTGGGTGAGTGGGTGAGTATGTCACGCCCGCCGACGGATAAGGATGCGCCACGTGCTGAAAAATTTTTGAGCGGGCCGGCCCGCGGGCCTTGGCCTCTCAAAAGCTCCCAAGTTTGGTGGACAAAAAATTTTTTGGTTTTACCTCATGACTCAACCCCCAAAATAGATTCCCCAAACCCCCCACCCTTACCACTAGACCAAGCATTGGTTCTTGAAAAAATGGGAGTTCATATATAGTTAAGGGTGAGGGCCAAATAATCCATGGATGTTTGTTCTAGATGGTATTCTAGAAAGCTTCTAGAATGTCCTAGAATCTTCTAGAATGTCTTAGAATCTTCTAGAATCTTCTAGAATCTTCTAGAATGTCTAAAAATAGAAGTTTTTTGAAACTTTGCAAATGCTCAAAATAGAATATTGTGGAATGTTCCATCCCATAACAAGCAATGAACCTAAAAAATAAAAAGTTTTCCATCACTCAAAAAATAGAAAGTTTTTAAAACTTTGCAAATGCTCAAAATAGAATGTTCTGGAATGCTCCAGTTGCTCATGGGTAAGCACCCGGTCTAAAAAAATAGAAAGTTTAGGGCCTAAGAATAGAAAGTTTTTAAAAACTTTGCAAATGTTCAAAATAGAATGTTATAGAATGTTGCAGATGTTGATATAATGTTGTGGAATGTTCCAGGTGCTCATGGGTAAGCACCTCAGTCTAAAAATAGAAAGTTTAAATCTAAAAATAAAAAGCTTTTTGAAACTTTTGAAAATGCTCAAAATAGAATGTGGTGGAATGTTCCAGATGCTCATGGGTAAGCACCTCACCTAAAAAATAGAAAGTTTTTTGAAACTTTAAGAAAATAGAATGTTATAGAACGCTCAGCCTAAAATAGATGTTGATATAATGGTGGTGGAATGTTCCAGGTGCTCATATGGTAAGCACCCTCGAACCTAAAAAATAGAAAGTTTCAGTCTAAAATAGAAAGCTTTTTGAAACTTTGAAAATGCTCAAAATAGAATGTGGTGGAATGTTCCAGATGCTCATGGGTAAGCACCTCGGGCCTAAAAATAGAAAGTTTCAATCTAAAAATAGAAAGCTTTTTGAAACTTTGCAAATGCTTAAAATAGAATGTGGTGGAATGTTCCAGATGCTCATGGTTAAGCACCTCAGTCTAAAAATAGAAATTGAAAATGCTCAAAATAGAATGTGGTGGAATGTTCCAGATGCTCATGGGTAAGCACCTCAGCTAAAAAATAGAAAGTTTCAAATTAAAAATAGAAAGCTTTTGAAACTTTGAAAATGCTCAAAATAGAATGTGGTGGAATGTTCCGGATGCTCATGGGTAAGCACCTCTACCTAAAAAAATAGAAAGTTTCAGTCTAAGAAAGTTTTTAAAAACTTTGCAAATGCACAAAATAGAATGTTATAGAATGTTGCAGATGTTGATATAATGGTGTGGAATGTTCCAGGTGCTCATGGGTAAGCACCTCAGTCTAAAAATAGAAAGTTTCAGTCTAAAATAGAAAGCTTTTGAAACTTTGAAAATGCTCAAAATAGAATGTGGTGGAATGTTCCAGATGCTCATGGGTAAGCACCTCAGTCTAAAAATAGAAAGTTTCAAATTAAAAAATAGAATTTTTTGAAACTTTTCAAATGCTCAAAGTAGAATGTTCTCCGAATGTTCCGTGTGCTCATGGGCAAGCACCTTAGTCTAAAAATAGAAAAGTCTCGGTCAAAAAATAGAAAGGTTTTTGAAACTTTGCAAATGCCCACAAGAGAATGTTCTAGAATGTTCCGTGTGCTCATGGTAAGCACCTCACTCCTAAAAATAGAAAGTTTCACCAAAAAATAGAAGTTTTTAAAAGTTTGCAAATGCTCAAAATAGAATGTTGTGGAATGTTCCAGATGCTCATGGGTAAGCACCTCAGTCTAAAAATAGAAAGTTTTTTGAAACTTTGCAAATGCTCAAAATAGAATATTGTGGAATGTTTGGTGCTCATCATGGTAAGCACCTCAGCCTAAGAATAGAAAGTTTCAGTCTAAAAATAGAAAGTTTGTTAAGACTTTGCAAATGCTCAAAATAGAATGTAACACCTCAATCCAAAAATAGAAAGTTTTTGGAAATTTTGCAAATGCTCAAAATAGAATGTTCTGGAATGTTGCGATACTCAAAAGGTAAGTACCTCGCCTAAAAAAATAGAAACTTTTTAGTCTAAAAAATAGAAAGTTTGTTTTAAACTTTGTAAAAACTCAAATAGAATGCCCTAGAATGTTTTCGAGATACCGGTGGTAAGCATGTCAGTCTAAAAATAGAAAGTACGGTAGTCTAAAAACAGAAAAGATTGCTAAAACTTTGCAAAAACTCAAAATAGAATGTTCTAGAGTGTTCTAGATGCTATAGGGCAACCACCTATGCTCTAGAAGCACCTCGTCCTAAAAGTAAAAAAGTTTCTTGAAACCTTGCAAATGCTCAAAATAGAATATTCGAGAGGTAATGCTTTGGAATTGGTAGTAAGTGTGATGGGTATGATGGGTGTGTGTAAGCTTCACATGGGTAGTACATGGGCATGTGTGAGTATGTTACTCATGAGTGATACTTTGTTGCTAATGCAATAGAGGGTTGAGCAGTATGTGTGAATAAGACTATGAAATACCATGGAGTGCGTGATGGATGTGAGTAAGATCCCCTCATAGGTTGATACTTTGAAATTAGTAGTGTTCTTCTCATAAGTGATACTTTTAGAATTGGTAGTAGGGCATGTGTGTAGAGGCATGAGAGAGGGGAGAAATAGAGAGAGAGGAGAGAGATAGGAGAGAGAGAAGGAAAAAGAAGAAAGAAAAAGAGGAGAGAAAGGGGAGAGAGAGACGAGAGGAGAGAGAGAGAGAGATGAGGGAAGAGAGAGGAGAGAAAAGGGAGAAGAGAGAGAAGAGAGAGGGGGAGAAGAGGGAGAAGAGAGAGAGGGGGGGCAAAGAAGAGAGGGGAGAAAGAAAGAGAGGAGAGAAGGAAAGAGAGAGAGAGAAGAGAGAAATGAGAGAGGGAAGAGAGGAGAGAGAGAGAGAGAGAGAGAGAGAGAGAGAGAGAGAGAAAGAGAGAGAGAGAGAGAGATATGGGAGAGAGAGAGGGGGAAGAGGGAGGAGAGAGGAGAGTGGAAATAGAGAGGGGAGAGGAGAGAGAGGAGAGAGAAGAGAGAAAGGAGAGAAGAAAGATAGAGGGAAAGAAGAGAGGGGGAGAGGGGAGAGAAAGGGAGAGAAAGAAGAGAGAAGAAGAGAGGAGAGAGGGAAGAGATAGGAGAGAGAAGAGAGAGAAGAAAAAGAAGAAAGAGAGAGGGAGATAGGGCGGGTGGGCCAAAAACAGAAGGAGGTTTCTTGAAAAAATGGAGTTCAGAGAGAGGAAAGAGCCGGGGAAGGAGGAGGAAAGGGAAAAGCCTAGAATGCCAGAAGAAGCCCTTTTCTAGTCTATATATAATAAAGAAATAGTGTCCGTGAGTGAGTGAGTGAGTGAGTAAATCCACCCCCATCGACGGTGGAGGAGGCGCCACGTGGCGCGATCTGGGCCCTTGGTCGTCAAATCCTTGAAAGTTCTAGAAGCTTCTAGAGCCTTTTAGAGGCTTCTGGAATCTTCTAGGAAGTTCTATAACATTCTAGAAGCTCCTAGAATCTTCTAGAAGTTCCTCAAAAGCTCCCAAGTTTGGTGGACAAAATGTTTTTGGTTTACCACGGACTCAAACCCTGGACATTGCCCCCCAAACCCCCCACCCTTACCACTAAACCAAGCACTGGTTTCTTGAAAAAAATGGAAGTTCACGCATAGTTAAGGGTGAGAGCCAAATAATTCAGGGATGGTCTAGGGTGTTCTAGAATGTTCTAGATGGCTCTAGAAGCTTCTAGAATGCCCTAGAAGATTCTAGAATGTTCTAGAATCTTCTAGAACCTTCTAGAATGTCTAAAAATAGAAGTTTTTTGGAACTTTGCAAATGCTCAAAATAGAATGTTGTGGAATGTTTCAAATGCTCACGGATAAGCACCTCAATCTAAAAATAGAAGGTACCATAGTCTAAAAATAGAAAGTTCTCTAAAAGTTTACAAGAACTCATAATAGAATGTTCTACAATGTTCCAGGTGCTCCTGGGCAAGCACCTCAGTCTAAAAATAGAAAGTTTTGTGAAACTTTGCAAACACTCAAAATAGAATCTTCTAGAATGTTCTAGAATGTTCCAGATGCTCAGATCGAGGCGAGGCCGGCCGGAGGCCGGCCGAGCCGAGGAATGGTGTAAAAGAAAAGGGCCCGGCTTCTGGAATCTTCTAGGAAGTAGTGAGTGAGTGAGTAAGTAAATCCACCCCCATCTGACGGTAAAGGAGGCGCCACGTGGGCCCTTGGTCGTCAAATCCTTGAAAGTTCTAGAAGCTTCTAGAGCCTTTTAGAGGCTTTTGGAAACTTCTAGGAAGTCCTATAACATTCTAGAGGCTTCTGGAATCTTCTAACTTCTGGAATCTTCTAGAAGCTTCTGGAATCTTCTAAAATATTCTTAGCCCTTTTCAAAATTTTTCCTGTTTTGTGGGCGATTCGAACCCTGCTCATTGCCTCCCGAACCCTACATCCTTACCACTAGGCTAGCATCAATTTGTTAAACAATTAGAACTTCACAAATAGTTAAGGTGGTGGGGGCCTACTTTTTAATAAGAAAGTGTGGGGTGCCGCTCACAAGTCCCGGGATAGTAGGAGGGAACGCCGCTATTGAACCAAAAGTGTGGAGAGCATTTCCAAGTGTTGAATATAGCAAAAGACACCTAGAGGTGCTCCATTTGACACTTTAGTTTCAGAACGCTCCGGCCCCGCCAACAACTAATCTGCTAAGCCCCCGACAAGCATGGGGCCCAAAATAGAAAGTTTAAGCGTGCTGTTAGAATAAGTCTTTTATAAGATTTTGTAGTGTTCCCTTGATATTTTAGCTGGGTTTCAAGGATCATAAATAGGTGACATGTCCGTAAATAGAAACTTTTTAGAATAGTGCCCTGATAGCTATTGACACCCAAAATAGAAAGTTTAGGTGTTTAGTTGGAATAAATGTTTTGTAATGTTTTGGGGAACCCCAGTATACTCCTGTCCAAAACACCTATTTTAACCTTGCTTCTCTATATTGTTTGTGCAGAACAAATAGTTGATAGAGAAAAAGACAAAAACTAAAACAATGCCTGCAAGAAACTAAAAAGAGGAGACATTAGAGGAGCAGTGGAAGTTAGGCATGCAAAAACCGGATAGAGAAAGATCACAAAACGAAGATGACCGAGCGGATAACAACAGACACCGCAGGAACTGATTTAACAAGGTTGGACAGAGTCATGTACGAAGGGCAGAAAGAAATAGAAGAGCTTTAACTAAAAAATAGAGAGACAGAGGAGGCATGCGCTGTGAGGTTGGCACACCACGCAGAGGAAGTGGCCGCCAAAGCGCTCATGGCGCCGGCTGTGGGGAGACACTGAGGAGGAGCGGTCATGAGTAATGGGCACATCACGAGGATATCAAGCAAATTGTGCTCATGGCGCATGGGAGACACGTGAGTAGGCCGGGCATTTTGAGGTCGGCACACCGCATGCAGGGGAAGTGGCCGCCGCCAGCTCAGCGCGCGGCCCACAGTGGGAGAGACAGAGGAGCTGCGTCACAGGCTCCCGCGCGACCATGCAGAGGGAAGCGGTCGCCAAGAAATTACAAAACCGGTCAGTGGGGAGACCTGAGGAGGAGCGTATGCAGGCTCGCGACCATGTGAGGGAAGTGGTCGCCAGCCAGGGCGCTCACTAAGGCCGGGGAGACCGAGGATTTTAGCCGCACGCTAGGTCGGGGCGCGACCACGCCAGAGGTGTGAGCGTTGTCGCCAGCGAAGCCCATGGCGACAAGGGGGAGAGATCGAGAATGAAAATGCTGGGCGAGGCTCGGCGACCACGCAGAGGAAGTGGGAAGGCCAAAGAAGCCGGCATGGCTGGGGAGATCGAGGATGAGCGCGGTCGCCAGCTGGTGCACCACGCAGAGGAAGTGGCCGCCAGCAGGCTCATGGCGAAATTGTGGGGAGACTAAGAGCAACATGCTGAAAGGTTGGTCGAGAGGCTCAACAAAGACGGCAAACCCAGATAATCCTTCAACTTATAGAATAGCCCGAAGGCTCAGACCATTCAATGCACGCCGAGCCCCATCATCGCGAGAATCGACCGGAATGCAAGCACCGCCATGCTCTAGCATTTAAACACGATGATACAAAGTGTTGTTATGACGGCAAAATTAGCCTCCCCGCTTTGACAAAGAACGCCGCATTTTATATACCAAACCGCTCATTGGGGATCACCCAAAAGCAAAGAGTTCAAGTCCCACATCGATTTACAATAATGCATTGGCATTTGTATCATTTGGGAGTACATACAACATTTCAAAGACACCGGCCCCTATTGCTTTAAAATTCATGGCCGTGTATTACGTGACTGGGTCTGCCCCACCCCGATGATAATATGTCAAATATGCCTCAATTATACATTCTAGATATGGAGTATGCAAACCAGGAGCTGCATACAAAATGTGCACAATGCGTAATGTGACATGGACCTTATGAGGCAAACTTGACTTAGAAATAAGGACTGGGAACCCATTTGCGCAAGCCTTGCATATGATGCACGAGGTGGAAGATAATGCACGCCGACTAAAATGAGCATACGGCGGTAAGAATGTATTTCAACGACGATAGAATGGTCGGACTTTGGCGTAAGATATAATCCCGCATAACGCCAATGAAGTCCGCGGTGATTCGTGAAATCCGTGATGGCGCAGCCACCTTCACAAGAGAGATATATGCATCCACCAAAGAGGCTATGGCTTAAGAAATATTGCCATCACCGAATTCGGTGATATCGCATGTTCGATTTACCCATTGTTATCGCCTCCCACGACAAAGGATGGGAAATGAACATGAGAAATCAAGTAGACGCTTCTTCAAGCCGATCGAGGCAAAACCGCGGTCCATGTTGCGCATTCATTTGTATAGACTAAGCACACCTGACGAACACGTATACCACATTAACCTTAAATTTGCTTTCAACCCCTATTAAGCCGGGGAAGATTGACACAACAGCTCATAGTCGATGCCTAATGCTAGCAAGGATAGAGGCCAACACCTTGAACTTCTACGTGCTGCATTTAATTAAAAGAAATTGCGAAATGAGATGTAATGATGGCCTCGGCCGACCACGCGGAACCATGAGGCGGAGGCACAGGCTCGATTCGGGATTGATCATCTTACCGCCATCGCTCATTGGTGGCAAACGCTATGGAACAAAACTACCAAGACTCTATGGCGCCGGGTCAAGATTTGGGAAGGGCCGATATATTCATTACAATTACATGTAACGTGAATTGGCCTGAAATAAAAGACAATTTAGAAAAAAGGTCAATCACCGTGAGGATAGACGGGTCGCCCGGTATACCACACCTAAGTTGATGGCAATCCTCTATGATATATTTTAGAACCAGATATTCTTGGAAAGTTAAAGCCCATACATACACAATCAATATCAAAAGCTTAGGTTTGCCATTAACCGCCATATGCTCCCTAATAATGGAACAAGCAGATAAAAATAATGACGATAGCTGCATGACATTGATAGATCACAAGCGCAGAGATACCGCCCATCTGAGAGATCCCCGGGTTACACTAAATCGAAGAAATGCATGGTGCATGGACTATGGGCCCACCTGCGCATGAAGTTAAATGAAAAAATGGAATGATGGAATGTTCCAAAGGTTTTCCAAAGCCTTTACCGAAAAGCACGCCAATCAAAGAGAATGGGTATCCGCAATACGTGACGACGCTACCGGCATACAATATGAGCAAGGAATCGAACGATAGATGAACAAACAGCATGGTCGTCCCATACAATCCCTACCTCTTGCGTAAAATATGACCGCCATATAAATGTGGAGCGTTGTTTTAGTATTGCAAGCATAAAATATATTTTCAAGTATATTCATAAAGGCCAATGATCGAGCAAGCATTAAGTTGACCGTCATGTGATACAAAACGCGCACACATATAATTGGGATGAGATACAAGAATTCCTCGATGCATACATTTCTCGCGACCGGCAATGTGGAGAACGATGGTTACAAAATGCACCACACCTCCCACATCGCATAGGTTACCCGCTCACTTGCCTAACGTGACAAATGGTATACTATGAAGAAGGCCGTGAACGGATTGCCCTGGAGCGCGGCCGCAACAAAACACAACCATGCTCACCGCTTGGTTCGAGCTAAATAAAATAGACGGAATGCTCGACAATACACATATCCGGAAATCCCTCACCGCTATACATTCATAAAGCTGGCAGGCATTTGGAAAATAAGAGAAGGCAAATATAAGTCGATTTCGAGGATGTATAACGTGAGCCCAAAGGACATGGAGAGATTATATTTATGCCTTTTATCGCCTACACGTAAAAGGGATCACTAGCTTCAAGACATGAAAATGTCGATGGAAAGCAATGCACTACATTTCACCTAAACGGCAAAGCAACTCTGCTATTGGTAGATGATGCGATTGGGAGAGAACGCTTGACGATGTAAATTACTTTTTCAGATGCCTACCCAATCATGGCATAAACATTCGCCTTTTATCTCAGATATATGGACCTCCCCTGATCCACCGAACCCGTGGGGAGAAGTTCAAACGCCATTTAGCAGAGAGGATTATGCCCGCTGATATATGAGGAAGATGCATACAATGCAAAAGATTGCTATCCATGAATGAAATTTTCTTTGCAAATGGGACAAGTCACAATTGAATCAACGGGTAACCAAAGTCGACTCAAGCAAAGATAACACAACAGCGATGAAATTACTCGACGTGGCCTTTGAAAAGGCTAAAGGGGATGAGCCGATATGCAAAATTAACCTGCATAAAAAGAAATAGTTGATGCTATCCTTTATGCAATTGGACGGATGCAACCATCAAGTTTGTGCATAAACGCGGGACGGCCCCGGGCGTTCCTAAAAACGCTTCGCCTTCAATACAATTATCGATGTTAAGAGGAAGAGAGCTCCTGTTATTGCAGCTTGCATGGACAGGGAGCGCAGCCTTTGCTCAAGGGGAGCCCATACAAGACACCCCACGCTCAAGTTCCCGCAACCGACATCTGAATAACGTCCGACCAGTGCCACGAGCAAACAAAAGATAGAATAAGAAAAGCAACACTTTTTGGTGTGGGATGAATTAAGTATGACACATTCCGACGCGACTCACGTACCGTAGATATTGTCTTGAAGGAAATTCGGGCGAGACCCTAGACCATTTGGAGGAATGATAGTATTAATGGATTTCGTGCAACAATTGCCAGAATCAAACGAGCCAAGAAGATGGACATTCTTGCAAAATGTGTCAAGAGCAACCCCTATGGAAACACTCTCAAGACTTTTAAGTTGACAACTAATCCACGGTCCAACTAAGGTGAAAAGGAATGGATCAATACTTGCTAAAAGTTTCTTGGCAACGGGAGAACGATAAATGACGAGCCTACGCCCCTAAGACGTTGTTGAGCTACCGAGCAAAATGTATTTGCGAAAAATAATATAATCGATGAGGTGTTTGGAACAAGTATAGACCCAAAATTTAACATGGAACATCTATTCGAGAAATCTATACTATCTCCAAAAATACATTAAACCTTAGTGACAAGACTTTGCAAAGATTACATGGAGACTTGCACACATATATTGGTATTGATACTCTCAACATGGAAGATGAAGAGGACATCAGGAATTTTCCGATTGAATTCATCAATCACCTCACGCCTCCGGACTGCCACCTCACAAGCTCAATATCAAGGTGGGAGCAATAGTAATGCTACTTAGGAACATGTATCCACAAGGAGGCCCTATGCAACTGAACACGCCACGAAGATTACACATGCAACGCCAGAGAATCCTTACTCATGGAGATAGTCACAAAGCTTAACCAGAGGCACCCCAAAATTCCCCTGGCTTAAAGATCAACTTGACGCCATCCGGATTCACACATACCCTTCACAAGAAGACAATAATTCAACTGGGCTTAGCATTCTCAATGACTCCATCAATAAGTCACAAGGCCAATCTTGGAGACCGTTGGGCTTTTACATTTGCCGCCGCGCTTTCACGCATGGACAACTTTACGCCGCTCTCAAGATGCACCCACAAGATCTGAGTTAAAATCGCGGTCAAGAGACATCACGCCGGTGCATTGCAAAAGACCACCTAATATACAATCCAAATGTTGTATATAAAGAGGCACTTATGTGAATAAAATATTCAAAGAATTAAGAAGTGCTATGGTGCCCTCATGGTTGTATATGTGGAATATAACAAATACAAATAAGAATGTCAAGTGTTCCGGGTGTAGTATAGCGTAGATGTACTAAGCTCCCAATGCGATACTTTGAAAGTAGTAGTAGATGTGAGTAACAATGGGATAAAAAGGGGAGGGGGCTGCCTCTAAATCGAGGCAAGGCCTCAAAGGCCGAGTTTCGAGGAAGGTGTAAACAGAAAAGGTTGCGCGGTGGGTCCAAATTGAGTAATAAAGGCCCCTGAGGGGCCTTGTTGTGTGAAAAGGTGCAAGAGAAAAGGCCATAGTTTAGAATTGGTAGTAGATATTGATATAGCATGATGTATGTATAGACTTACATAGTAGTAGGTGTGTGTAGGCTCCTCATGGGTGATACTTTTTAAATATGTACACTTGCATGGTAGTAGGGTGTAATGGCTCATGGATGAGGTAAACCCTAATGCATGGATTGAGCAATGGAACGGACAAGATGGATAAGTTCTTTGAACATATAAAAAGGCCAAGGAATTAATGCAAAAAAAAAATAACATGGCCATAGATGGGTCCTGGCCCTTTCCTAGTCCCGGGCCCTTTCTAGTCCTAATATAATAAAAGAATAGCGTAACCCATGTATGTATGTGAGTAAGTCCACCCCCATTTTGGGTTAAGGACCACGTGGGTTTGGATCTGGTCAGTCCCTGGGCCTTTGGCTCCTCAAAACCCCAAGTTTGGTGGACAAAATTTTTGGTTTACCACCTGACTTGAACCCTGGACATTGCCCCCCCAACCCCCCCCCCTTACCATTTAGACCAAACTTTTCTTTTGAAAGAATAGGAAGTCCATGCTTTGTTAAGGTTGGGGCAATGGAAATTGCTTTGCTTAATTAAAAGCCTTGGTGTTAAACTTTCTTGGTTTTAGAGGGGTTTCAACCCCGGCTTTGGCACCTCACTGAATCTCAACCACTAGGCCAAGCATTAGTTTGTTGAAGAATATGATGATTTTAACATTGTTAAAGGTGGGGCATATGCAAGACTTAAAGTGTACATAATCCTAGAACCTTCTAGAATGTTCTAGAATAGAGCTAGAGAGAGAAGAGGGAAAGACAGAGGGGGAGGGAGAGGAGGGAGAGAGGGAGGAGATAGAAGAAAGGAGAGAGGGTAGAGAGAGGGTAGAGAGAGGGGAGAGAGAGGAGAGAGAGAAGAGAGAAGAGAAAAGGAGAGAGAGGAATAGAAAAGAGAGAGAAAGATAGAGAGAGGAAAGAAATAGAGAAAGAGGAGAGAGAGGAGAGAGGGAAGAGACATGGGGAGAGAGAGAGGGGGGAAAGAAGAGAAAAGAGAAAAGAGAGAGAGGAGACGAAGAGAAAGGAGAGAGAGAGAGAGAGGAGAGAGAGGTGAGAGAACAGAGAGGAGGGAGAGGGAGAGAGGGGGAGAGATAGGAGAGAGAGAGAGAGGAGAGAGAAGGAAAAAAGGGGAGAGAAAGAAGAGAGAAAGGGAAGAGAGAGAGAGAGAGGAGGGAGGAAATAGAGGGAGAGGGTGGGGGAGAGAGGAGAGAGAGAGAGACAAAAGAGGAGGAGAGATAAAGAGAGGAGGGAGGAGAGAGAGAGGAGAGCAGAGAGGAGAGAGAAGAGAGAAGAGAGAGGGAAGAGAGAGAGAGAGAGCGGAAAGAAGAGAGAGAAGGGAAAGAAGAGAGATGAGAGAGAGAGTGGAAAGAGAGAGAAGGGAAAGCATTAGTTTGTTGAAGAATATGATGATTTTAACATTGTTAAAGGTGGGGCATATGCAAGACTTAAAGTGTACATAATCCTAGAACCTTCTAGAATGTTCTAGAATAGAGCTAGAGAGAGAAGAGGGAAAGACAGAGGGGGAGGGAGAGGAGGGAGAGAGGGAGGAGATAGAAGAAAGGAGAGAGGGTAGAGAGAGGGTAGAGAGAGGGGAGAGAGAGGAGAGAGAGAAGAGAGAAGAGAAAAGGGAGAGAGAGGAATAGAAAAGAGAGAGAAAGATAGAGAGAGGGAAGAAATAGAGACAGAGGAGAGAGAGGAGAGAGGGAAGAGACATGGGAGAGAGAGAGGGGGGAAAGAAGAGAGAAAAGAGAAAAGAGAGAGGAGATCTGAAAGAGAAAAAGAGAGAGAGAGGAGAGAGGAGAGAGAGAGGTGAGAGAAACAGAGGAGGGAGGAGGGGGAGAGGAGAGAGAGATAGGAGAGAGAGAGGAGAGAGAAGGAAAAAAGGGGAGAGAAAGAAGAGAGAAAGGAAGAGAGAGAGAGAGAGGAGGAGGAAACAGAGGAGAGGGTGGGGAGAGAGGAGAGAGAGAGAACAAAGGGGGGAGAGAGAAAGAGAGGAGGGAGGAGAGAGAGTGGAGAGCAGAGAGGAGAGAGAAGAAGGAGAGAAGAGAGAGGAAGAGAGAGAGAGAGAGCGGAAAGAAGAGAGAGAAGGGAAAGAAGAGAGATGAGAGAGAGAGTGGAAAGAGAGAGAAGGGAAAGGAGAGAGATGAGAGAGAGAGGAGAGGGAAGGGAGAAAGGGGAAAGGAAAAGAGGAGATATAGAGGAGAGAGGAGAGAGGGAGAGAGTCCACCCCTAGATAAGCTATTTAAACCTCTTGAGGGGTCGCCCAAAGTTCTAGAATCAAAAAAGTTTTGGACAAAATTTTTGGTTTACCAAGAGTGACAAAAAGAGGAGAGAGAGAGAGGAGAGGAGAGGAGACCATATATTTTTGAAAGAATAGAGAGAAGAGAGAAAGGAGAGAGAGAGAGGAGAGAGAATAGAGAGGAGGGAGAAGAGAGAGAAGAGAGAAGGATGAGAGAGGGGAGAAATAGAGAGAGGAGAGAGATAGGAGAGAGAAAAGGAAAAAAGAGGAGAGAGAAAGATGAGAGAGGGGAGAGAGAGAAGAGAGGAGAGAGGAGAGAGAAAGAGAAGGGGATGCAAGAGAGAGAGAGAGAGAGAGAAGATAGAGAAGAGAGAGGGAGAGAGAGATGAGGGAAGAGAGGAGAGAGGAGAGAGGAGGAACAAAGGAAAAGGAGAAGAGATAGGAGAGAATAGGGAGAGAGAGAAGAGAGAGGGGGGGAGAGAGGAGAGAGAGAAGAGAGAGAGAGAGAGAGAGAGAGAGAGAGAAGAGAGAAAGAAGAGAGAAGAAGAAGAGGGGACAGAGAAGAGAGAAAGAGAAAAAGAGAGAGGAGAGGAGGGAGGAGGAGGAGAGAGAAGAGAGAGATGTTTAAAAGATAGAGGGAGATGAGGGAAGAGAGAGGGGAGAGAGAGAAGAGAGAAGACAGAAAAGGGGGAGACAGAGAGAGATAGAGAGAGAGAGAGAAGATAGAGAAGAGAGGAGAGAGAGATGAGGGAAGAGAGAGGAGAGAGGAGAGAGGAGAGAAAAGGAGAAGGGAGAGAAGAGATAGGAGAGAGAAGAGGGAGAGGAGAGAGAGAAGAGAGAGGGGGGGAGAGAGAGAGAGAGAGAGAGAGGGGGAAGAGACATGGGACAGAGAGAGAAGAGAAAGGAGAGAGAGAGTTCCATTAGTTGATGTCCGTGAGGAGTAACCCCCCCCCCATCGACGGAGGAGGAGAATGGAAAGGCTTGATCTCGGCCGTCCGGGGCCTTGGCCCTCAAAAGCCCCAAGTTTGGTGGACAAAATTTTTGGTTTACCACCTGACTTGGAACCCCGGACATTGCCCCCCAAACCCCCCACCCTTACCACTAGACCAACCAGTCTTTTCTTAAAAGAATAGGAACTCCATGCTTAGTTAAGGCTGGGATCTAATTAATTCAAGGATACTCTAGGATGTTCTAGAATGTTCTAGAATCTTTTGGAATGTCCTAGAATGTTCCAGATGCTCATGAGTAAGCACCTCAGCCTAAAAATAGAAAGTCTCAAAGCCTAAAAAATAGAAGTTTTTGAAACTTCTTTGCGTGATGGTCAAAATAGAATGTTCTAGAATGTTCCAGGTGCTCATGTGTAAGCACCTCAGTCTAAAAATAGAAAGTTTCAGTCCAAAAATAGAAGTTTTTTTGAAACTTTGCAAATGCTCAAAATAGAATGTTCTTGAATGTTCCAGGTGCTCATGGGTAAGCACCTCAGTCTAAAAATAGAAAGTTTTTTGAGACTTTGCAAATGCTCAAAATAGAATGTTCGAATGTTGGATATGCTCATTGCAAATGCACCTCACCTAAAAAATAGAAAGTTTTAGTCTAAAAATAGAAAGTTTGTTTAAACTTTGTAAAAACTCAAATAGAATACAATAAGAATGTTTCAGATGCTCTGGTAAGCATCTCAGCCTAAAAAATAGAAAGTAAGAGTTAGGAACAAAAAAAGTTTTTAAAACTTTACAAAAACTCAAAATAGAATGTTCTAGAATGTTCCAAATGCTATAGGGCAACCACCTATGCTCTAGAAGCACCTCAGCCTAAAAATAGAAAGTTTCTGAAACTTGCAATGCTCAAAATAGAATATTCGGAGGTGATGGGTATGATGGGTGTGTAAGCTTCACATTGGTGATACTTTAGAATTGACATGATTTTAGAATTGTGCCTCATGGGCATGTATGAGTATGTTACCATGAATAATACTTTGTAGGTGCTCATGGGGTAAACCTGCCTAAAAAATAGAAAGTTTTCTAAAAATAGAAAGTTTTTTTAACACTTTGCAAATGCTCAAAATAAATATGTCTCCGAATGTTGCAGATGCTCATGGGTAAACACCTCAATCCAAAAATAGAAAGTTTTTGGAAACTTTGCAAATGTTTAAAATAGAATTTTCTGGAATGTTACAGATGTTCAAAGGTAAGCACCTCAATCTAAAAAAGAAAGTTTTAGTCTAAAAATAGGAAGTTGCTTTAAACTTTGTAAAAACTCAAATAGAATGTCCTAGAATGTTTCAGATGCTCTAAGGTAAGCATCTCTAAAAAAATAGAAAGTAACGGTAGTCTAAAAAACGGTAAAAGTTTGGTAAAACTTTCCAAAACTCAAAATAGAATGTTCTAGGAGTGTTCTAGATGCTATAGGGCAACCACCTATGCTCTAGAAGCACCCCAGTCTAAAAGTAGAAAGTTTCTTGAAACCTTGCAAATGCTCAAAATAGAATATTCTGAGATGGTACTTTGGAATTGGGTAGTAAATGTGATGGGTATGATGGGTGTGTGTAAGCTTCCACATGGGTGATACTTTAGAATTGGTAGTAGAGGTAGTAGATGTGCCCCCTCATGGGCATGTGTGAGTATGTTACTCATGAATGATAATTTTGTTGATAATGGAATAAAGGGTTGAGTAAAGATGTGTGAATAAGACTATGAAATACCATGGAGTGCAAGAGATGTGAGTAAGGTCCTCATAGGTGATACTTTGGAATTGGTAGTGTTCTTCCCATGAGTGATACTTTTAAAATTGGTAGTAGGGCATGTGTGTATATGGACTCTGCATGGTAGTAGATGTAAGTAGGCTCTTATGGATAATAATTTTAGAGAGAGAGAGAGAAGAGAGAGAAGGGAGGGAGGAGAGAGAGAGGAGGAGGAGATAGAGAAGAGAGAATAGAGAGTATATGGGAGTTTGGGGGAGAAGGGGAGGAGGAGAGAGAGAAAAAAGAGAGATGGGAGAGGAGGGAGAGAGAAGAAGAGAGAAAAAGAGAAGAGAGAGAAGAAAGAGGAGGAGAGAGAAGGAGAGGAGAAAGAGAAAGAGATGGAGAAGAGATGCAAAGGAGAGAGGAGGCACAACAAAAGGAGAAGAGAGAAGAGAGGGCCAGAGGAGAGAGAATAGAGAGAAGAGAGAGGAGAGAGAATAGAGAGCACTTTGAGAAGAGAAGGGGAGAGAGAAGGAGAGAGGAGGAGGAGAGAGAGAAAGTGGGAAGGGGCAATAAAAGTGCTACTGAAATCCAACACACCAAATCGGGCCTGTTGAAGAAGAGAGAGGCAGAGAAAGATAGAGAGAGAGGGGAGAAATATAGAGAGAGCAGAGAGATAGGAAAGAGAAGGAAAAAGGGGGAGAGAGAGAGAGAGAGGGAGGAGAGGGAGAAAAAGAGAAGAGAAAGTGGAGAGAGGGAAAGAGAGGAGAGAGAGAGAGAGAGAAGAGAGAAAGGAGAGAGGGAAGAGAGAGGAGAGAGATAGGAGAGATAAAGAGAGGAGGGAGAAGAGAGAGAAGAGAGAGGGACAGAGGAAGAAAAAAGAGAAGAGAGAAAGATGAGAGAGGGGGAAAGAGAGGGGAGAGAGAGAAGAGAGAGGAGGAGAGGAGAGAGGAGAAAGAAGAGAGAAGGGGAAATAGAGAAAGAGAGAGATAGAGAGAGAGAAGATAGAGAGAAGAGAGGAGAGAGAGATGAGGGAAAAGAGAAAAGAGAGGGAAAGAGGAGAAAAAAAGGAGAAGGAGAGAGAAGAGAGATAGAGAGGAAATATAGAGAGAGAGAGAGAGAGAGAGAGAGAGAAAATAGAGATGGAGAAGGGAGAGAGACAGAAGAGAAAGGAGAGAGAAGAGAAAGGGAGGGAGAAGGAGGAGGAGGGAGGAGAGAGAGAGAGAGAGAGGGAGATGAGGGAAGAGAGAGGGAGAGAAGAAAGGAGTGAGGGAAACACCCCAGAGAAGAGGGAGTTTTTGACGCAGCTTGATCCAGCCGAGAAAGGACGGGTGGAAAGCTCCCAAGTTTGGTGGACAAAGGAGGCTGACTTGAAATAGGACATTGTCAAACCCCCACCCTACCACTAGACCAAGCATTGGTTTTTTGAAAAATGGAATAAAGAAATATGGGTGAGAACCAAATAAGTGATGTTTAGGATGTTCTAGAAGTTAGTGAGTGCAGAATGTCCCGCCCATCCGAAGAGGAGGCCACGCGGTTTGATCCAGTCAGCCCCGGGCCTTGGCCTCAAAGCTCCCAAGTTTGGTGGACAAAATTTTTGCTTTTACCAGTGTGGACTTGAACCCCCGACATTGCCCTCAAACCCCCACCCTTACCACTAGACCAAGCAGCCTTTTCTTGAAAGAAAAGGAAGTCCACATATAGTTAAGGGTGGGCCCAAATTAATTCAAGGATACCTAGGATGTTCTAGAATGTTCTAGAATCAGGAATGTCCTAGAATGTTCCGTGTGCTCATGGGTAGCACCTTCTAAAAAATAGAAAAATATTTAAAAAATAGAAGGTTTTTGAAACTTTGCAAATGCTCAAAATAGAATGTTCGAATGTTCTGTGTGCTCGCGGGTAAGCACCCTCAGTCTAAAATAGAAAGTTTCAGTCCAAAATAGAAGTTTTTTTGAAACTTTGCAAATGCTCAAAATAGAATGTTGTGGAGTGTTCCTAGGTGCTCATAGGGTAAGCACCTAGAATGTCCAAAAATAGAAATTTTTTGAAACTTTGCAAATGCTCAAAATAGAATATTGGAGTGTCGAGGGTGCTAGAAACTTCTAGGATGTCATGGTAAGCACCCTAGAAGTCTAAAAATAGAAAGTTTTTAAAGTTTGAAGAAAATAGAAAGTTTTTTAAGACTTTGCAAATGCCTCAAAATAGAATCGTATAGAAAAATGTTTTGAAACTTTGCAAATGCCCAAAAATAGAATGTTTTGAATGTTGTAGATGCTCAAAGTGGAAGCTCCCCTCAGCTTTTAAAAAAGAGAAAGTTTTAGTCTAAAAATAGAAAGTTTGTTTAAACTTTGAAAACTCAAAATAGAATGTCCTAGAATATTCTAGATGCTCAAGGTAAGCATCCCTAAAAAAATAGAAAGTCTTTACTTGAAAGTCTAGGTAGTCCAAAAAAGTTTACAAAAACTAATTTACAAAACTCAAAATAGAATGTTCTAGAATGTTCCAAATGCTACCTAGAAAACCACCTATGCTTATGAGAAGCACCCTCTACCTAAAAATAGAAAGTTGCAAAATGCTCAAAAATAGAAGTTTTTTGAAACTTTGCAAATTGGTAAAAATAGAATGTTGGATGGTTTGCAAGCCTCATGGGTATAGATAGAGGCCTAAAATAGAGAAACAGGAGACAAAAATAGAAGTTTTAGAAACTTTAGAGAGGGGAGAAAATAGAAGAGGAGGAAGAGTTAGAGAGTCATGGGTAAGGAGAGATAGAGAGGAAAAATAGAAGGAGAGAGAGAAAAGAGATAGGGAGAGAGGAAACTTTGCAAATGTTCAAAATAGAGAGAGAGGAGAGAGATAGGAGATGCTCAGAGGGTAAGAGGAGAGACCCTAAAATAGAAAGTTTCAAATTAAAAAGAGAAAGGAAAATAAGAGGGAGGAGAGGGGTAAAATGAGAGAGAGAGAGAGAGAGAGAGAGAGGGGAGAGAGAGAAGAGAGAGAGAGAGAGAGAGAGAAAGAGAGAAAGAAATAGAGAGAGAGAGAAGGGAGCATGAGAGGAGAGAAATATATAGCCAATCTAAGAATGGAAAGAGAGAGGAGAGAGAGAGAAAGCTTAGGAGAGGAGAGACAAAAGAATGAGAGAGAATAGAGACAGATGGGAGGGGAGAGAGAGAAATGATATATAAAGTTAAAAAAGAGAAGAGAATTAGAGAGGAGGAAGGAGAGAGAAAACTTTGAAAAGAGGCAAGAGAGAGGAGAGAGAGAGGGGAAAAGAAGAGAGATGAGAGAGGAGGGCAAGCAAAGCTCTAGAAGGAGAGGGAAGAAGAGAGGAGAGGGAAGAGAAAGGGAGAGAGAGAGGAGGAGGAAAAAGAAGAGAGGAGAGAGAAGATGAAAAAAGGAAGAGGGGATGGAGATGATGAGGTGTGAGAGAGAGGAAAGAAGAGAGAGGAGAGAGACAGTAAATGTGAGTATGTTAGAGAGGAGACTTCCTTGTTGGTAATAAAAAGAGAGAGAGGAGAGAGATGTGGAAGGAGGAAAGACATACTTGGAATTGGTAGAGTTCTCCCCATGAGAGGGAGGAGAATTAGGAGGAGGATGTGAAAGAGGGGAGAAGATATGGAGTAGGAGAGAGAAGATAGGAGAAGAGAGAGGAGGGAGAGAGGAGAGAGAAGAGAGAGGGAAGAGAGGGAAGAAAGAGAGAGAGAGAGAGAAATAGGAGATAAAGGAGAGAGATAGAGATAGAGAGGGGAGAAATAGAGGAGAGAGGAGAGAGATAGGAGAGAGAGAGGAGAGAGGAGAGAGGAGAGGGAGGAGAGGGAAGAAAGAGGGGGAGAGAAGATAGGAGAGGACAAAGAGGAGAGAGGGGACATATAGAGAAATAGAAGAGAGGTAGAGAGAAAGGTGGGTAAAAACTCATGGTGAGAAGTGGAAATAAGTCCCTATGGTTATAGGAAACAGGATGATATATGGGACATTGAGCAATGGATGCTTAAACAGAGAGCGGGAGAAATTTGAATAGATAAGATGAGGGAGAGAGATATTGAGAATAGTAGATATAGCAAGAAGAGATTCGATTCAAAAACTTTAGTAGAGAGGGAGAGCTTCACAAAGGGGAGAAAGGTTTGAATCTTTAGAGATAAATAGAGGAGAAAGGAGCAAGGGGATAATTTTGAGAGAGAGAGACATAGATTTGAAAGAGAGGGAGACCCTTGGATGATACTACCGCAATTGAAGAGAGAAGAGAGAATAGAGGGAGAGGGAAGGGGAGAGAGAAGAGAGAAAAAAAGGTGAGAGAGCATATAGAGAATGGGGAGGAGAGAAGAAAGAGGAAATGGGAGAAATAGAGAGAGGGGAAAGAAGAGAGAGAGGGAGATAGAGGAGAGGAGAGATAGGAGAGAGAAGAGAGAGGATAAGAGAAAGGAGAGATGGAGATAGGGCACATGGGAGGGCCCAAACCGAATGAGGGTGTTCCAGAAAGCCGAGGAAAGAATCTTCTAGAAGGAGAGAGCCTTTTCTAGTCTAATATAATAAAAGAATAGTGTCCCGCCTCAGGAGTGAGTGAGTAAGTCCACCCCATCGACAGTAAGGAGGCCACTACGGTTTTGATCTCACCGCCCGTGCCTTGGCCCCTCAAAAGCCCCCAAGTTTGGTGGAAAAAAATTTTTGGTTTACTCACGGACTTGAACCTCAACATTGCCCCCTTAAAACCCCCACCCTTACCACTAGACCAAGCATTAGTTTCTTGAAAAAATGGAAGTTCATGCTTTAGTTAAGGGTGAGGCCAAATAATCCAAGGATGTTCCAGATGTTAATTAAATGTTCGGGTTGGTGTGGAATCTTCTAGAATGTTCTAGAATGTCATGGAATGTCCCCGAAGGAGACAATGAAAAAATAGAAAATTTCAGGAAACTTTGCAAACAATCAAGGATGCTCTAGGATGTTCCGGATAGCTCTAGAATTTTCTATAATCCTCCCTAGGATGTCCTAGAATGTCCTAGAATCTTCTAGAATATTCATGGGTAAGCACCTCACTAAAAAAATAGAAAGTTTCGCCTAAAAATAGAAAGCTTTTTGAAACTTTGAAAATGCCTCGTAATAGAATGTGGTGGAATGTTGCATGCTCATGGTAAGCACCTCGCTTACCAAAAATAGAAAGCCAGCCTAAAAATAGCTTTCCTCAAACTTTGCAAATGCTCAAAATAGAATGTGGTGGAATGTCCAGATGCTCATATGGCAAGTTAACTCAAATTAAAAAAAATAGAAAGTTTCAGCCTTAAAAATAGAAAGCTTTTGAAACTTTGAAAAATGCTCAAAATAGAATGTGGTGGAATGTTCCGTATGCTCATGGGTAAGCACTCCGCCTAAAAATAGAAAAGTTTCAAATTAAAACGTGAAAGCTTTTGAAACTTTGTAAATGCTCAAAAATAGAATGTGTGGTGGAATGTTCCAGATGTTCATGGTAAGCAACCCCTGCCTAAAAAATAGAAAGTTTCAAATTAAAAATAGAAAGTTTTTGAAACTTTGCAAAATGCTCAAAATAGAATGTGGTGGAATGTTCCGCATGCCTGGCGGGCTAACTCTCAATCTAAAATAGAAAGTTTCGTGATAAAAATAGAAAGCCTTTTTAAGCTTTGTAAAATTAAAATATGGGTAAGCACCTCAAGAAAAAAAAAATAGAAAGTTTTTTGAAACTTTGGTAACTCAAGCCAAAATAGAATGTTGTTGAATGTTCCGGGATGCCTATGGGTAAGCACCTACCTAAAAAATAGAAAGTTTCACTTTAAAAATAAAAAGTTTTCTTAAACTGTGAAAACCCAAACGTTATCATTCCAAACGCTATAGGGCAACCACCTATGCCCCAAAGCACCCCTACCTAAAAGTAGAAAGTTTCTTGAAATCTTGCAAATGCTCAAAATAGAATATTCATGGGCATGTGTGAGTATGCTACTCATGAATTATAATTTTGTTGGTAATGGAATAGAGGGAGGAGGAGAGAGATAGGGAGGAGAGAGAGAGGAGAGAGAGAGGAGAGGGAAGAGAGAGAAGAGAGAGAGAGAAGAGATGGGGAGGGAAAAAGAAGAGAGAGGAGAGAGAAGAGAGAGAGGAGAGGAAGGAGGAGAGGGAAAGAAGAGACAGGAGAGAGAGGAGGAGGGAGAGAGAAGAAATGAGAGAGAGAGGGAGAGAGAAGAGAGAAAGGAAGAGGAAGAGAGGAGGGGAGAGGAGGAAAGAAAGAGAGAGAGGAGAGAGGAGGACGAGGATAGAGAAGAGAGAGAAGAGAGGATAGAGAGAAGGGAGAGAAGGAGAAAGGGAGGAGGAAAAGGAGAGAGATGAGAGAGGGAGGAGAGAGAAGAGAGAAAAGAGAGAAGAGGAGAGAGCAAGGAGGAGAGAGAAGGAAAAGAAGAGAGAGAGGGAGAGAAGAGAGAGGAGAAATGAGAGAGAGGGAAAGAAGAGAGAGGAGAGGAGAGAGAGAGAGAGAGGAGAGAAAGGAGAGAAAAGGAGAGATATAGCTGTAGAGAGGAGAAGAGATGGCAGGGGGGAGGAGAATTAGAGGAGAGAGAGAAGAGAGAGAGGAGAGAAGAGAGACAGAGAGAAGAGGGGAGAGAGAGAGGAGAGATGAAGAAAAGAGGAGAGGAGGAGAGAGAGGAGAGGAGAGAGAAGGAGAGAGAGATGATAGGAAAGAGGAGAGAGATAGAGAGAGAGAGAGGAGAGAGAGGATAGAAAAGAGGAGGAGAGAAGAGAGGAAGAGAGGAGAGGAATAGAAAAGAGAGAAAAGATAGAGAGAGAGGGAGAAATAGAGAAAAGAGAGGGAAAGAGAAAGAGAGAGAGAGAGAGAGAGAGAGAGAGAGGGAAGAGGAGAGAGAGAGAGAGAGAGAGAGAGAGGAGGAGATACAGAGGGGAGAAGGAGAGAGGGAAAGAGGAGAGATAAAGAGAGGAGAGAGGGAGAAACACTTATAGGTAAAGACAAAGAGAAGAGGAAACAGAGGGAGGGAGAGAGACACGGGAGAGGGATGAGAGAAGAGAAAGAGAGAGAGAGACAAAGGAGAGAGAAGAGAGGGAAGAGATGGAGATATGGCAAATGGGTGGCCCAAATCACGGAGGCTCTGGCCGGAGAGCCGAGCCGAAAGGGAGCAAAGAAAAGGGTCTCCCACGCCCTTTTTCTAGTCTAATATAATAAGAAAATAAAGCGTCCTGGTCTGGTTCAAGGGAGTGAGTCAGCCGTCCACCCCATCGACGCAGAAAGGAGGCCACTGGCTTGATCTCTACTGCCCCCCAGGCCCCTTTGGCCTCCTCAAAAAGCCCCCAAGTTTGGTGGACAAAATTTTTTTTGGTTTACCACTGGACTTGAACCCCGACATTGCCCCCAAACCCCCATCCTTACCACTCAGACCAAGCATTGGTTTCTTGAAAAATGGAATTCATACCCATCGACGGAGAAGGAGGCTACCACTTGGCTTGAGAAGGGGCCTTGGCCTCTCAAAAGCTCCCCAAGTTTGGTGGACAAAATTTTTTGGTTTACCCCCGACATTGCCCCCCAAACCCCCATCCTACCACTAGACCAAGCATTGGTTTTGAAAAATGGAATTCATACAGTTAAGGGTGAGGGCCAAATAATCGGGCTGATGTTCCAGATGTTCCGCACGTTCACAAGTTGGTGTGGAATCTTCTAGAAACTTCTAGAATGTCATGGAATGTCCCCGAATCTCTTACAATGTCTAAAAAATAGAAAATTTTGTGAAAGAAAGGTAAACAATTCAAGGGTGCTCTAGGATGTTCGGATAGCTCTAGAATTTTCTATAATCCCTCTAGGATGTCCTAGAATGTCCTAGAATCTCCAGAATATTCATGGGTAAGCAAAAGAGCAAAAAAATAGAAAGCCACTAAAAATAGAAAGCTTTTGAAACTTGAAAATGCCTTAATAGAATGTGGTGGAATGTTCCGTCCATGATGCTCATGGGTAAGCACCTCAGTAAAAATAGAAGTTTCAGTCTAAAAAATAGAAAGCTTTTTGAAACTTTGAAAATTAATAGAATGTGGTGGAATGTTCCCATGCTCATGGGTAAGCACCCCGCCTAAAAATAGAAAGTTCAGCCTAAAAATAGAAAGCTTTTGAACTTTAGAAATGCTCAAAATAGAATGTGGTGGAATGTTCCAGATGCCCTCATGGGTAAAGTTAACCTACCTAAAAATAGAAAGTTTCAAATAAAAATAGAAAGCTTTTTGAAACTTTGAAAATGCTCAAAATAGAATGTGGTGGAATGTTCCGTGATGCTCATGGGTAAGCACCCCTAAAAAAATAGAAAGTTTCAGTCTAAAAATAGAAAGGTTTTGAAACTCTGCAAATGCTCAAAATAGAATGTGGTGGAATGTTCCGTGATGCTCATGGGTGCACCCCAAATTAAAAAATAGAAAGTTTCACTAAAAATAGAAAGGTTTTTGAAACTTGCAAATGCTCAAAATAGAATGTGGTGGAATGTTCCAGATGCTCATGGAAAAGACCAGAAACCCAAAATAGAAAGTTTTTGGAACTTTGCAAATGCTCAAAAATAGAATGTTGTTGAATGGGATGCTCAAGGGAAGCACCTAGTCTAAAAAATAGAAAGTTTTTCTTTAAACTTTGTAAAACCTCAAACAGAATATTCCAAAGATACTATAGGGCAACCACCCATGCCTAGAAGCACCCCCTAAAAAGAGAAAGTTTCTGAAAGAGGAGAGAATGGGGAAAATAGAATATTCAGGCATGCGTGAGTATGCTACCCATGAATTACTTGTTGGTAATGGAACAGAGGGAGGGAGGAGAGAGATAGGGAGGAGAGAGAAAGGTGAGAGAGAGAGGGGGAGAGAAGAGAGAGAGAGAAAGAGATGAGGGAGGGAAAAGAAGAGAGAGGAGAGAGAAGAGAGAGAGGAGAGCTGAAAGAGAGAGAGGGGAAAGAAGAGACAAGAGAGAGAGGAGGATGGGAGAAGAGAAATGAGAGAGAGACGGAGCAAATAGAGAGAGGGAGAGAGGAGAAGATATAGGCAGAAAGAGAAGAAAGAGAGGAGGAGGGAGATAGAGAAGAAAGAAGAGAGGATATATATAGGGAGAGAAGGAGAGGAAATGCATAGAAAGGAGAGAGATGAGAGAGAGGGATATAGAGAAGAGAGAGAAAGAGAGAAGATATAAATATAATGTTTATTTATATAGATTTTGGGCGGATATATATAAATATATATTTTTCATATATATAAAATATATATTATTTACATATAATATATTAATCATATATATATATATTTTTTTTATTAATATATATATATATATATATATATATATATATATATATATATATATATTTACATACATTTGCCTATTATAAAATACATATTTTTTTATATATATTGCACATATTTATATGTATACTCTTATGCATATATATAAATATATATATATATATATATTAAATGTATATATGTATATAAATATATATATATATATATATATATATATATATATATATATATATATATATAGAGAAGAGAAGAAGAAATTTAACATATATATATATATAAATATATAAAGACGCATAGAATAGATATATAGAGAGAATAGATATATATATATATAGATATAACCCAAGGATATATATATAAAATATATATATTTTATATATATTATATAGAGATATAGAGAATAGATGAGAGAAGAGAGGAAAGAGATAATATATTCCAAGAGAGGAGAGCCAGAGATCTAGGAAGAGAGAGGAATAGATATAAAGAAGAGGGCATGGGTGGGTCCAGATATATATAGATATATATATCGAGGAAATATATATATATATATATATATATGAGAAAATATATAGAGATAGATATATATATATAAAGAGAGATAAGATAGATATATATATTAAAAATAGATATATATATATATATAGATAGAGAGGGGGAGAGAGATAGAGAGAGAGAGATAGAGAGAGAGAGGGAGGAGAGATGGATATAGAAAGATTAGAGGAGAGAGGAGAGAGAGGGAGAGAGGGAGAGGGTTAAAGACAAATGAGAAGAGAAGACTAGGAGGAGGGAGAAAGAAAAGGAGAGGAGGACAGAGAGAGAAGAGATTTAAAAAGAAAAAATAGAAGAGAGAGGAGAGAGGAGAGAGACACGGGAAGAGGGAAAATAGAAAAGAGAAGAGAGAGAGAGAGATAGGAGATGAGGAAGAGAGAAGAGAGAAGAAGAGATAGAGATAGGCAATGGGTGAGGAGCCCAAACCGATAGGGCAGGTCGGGCCTGAGGTCGAGGCCGAAAGCCGAGGAAAGGGGAGCAAAAAAAAGGAGCAACCGGCCGCCGGCCCCTTTCTAGTCCCATCCTCCTATATACAAAAAGAAATAGTGTCCGTGAGTGAGTCTCGCGAGTCCTGTCCTCGCGAGTATTCCACGCCCATCCGACGGTCCTTTGAGTCTAATATGGCGCTGCCCGAGCCCCTCCGGGAGGGCCTCAGAGTGAGTATTCCACGCCCATCCGACGACGGGTCCAGGAGGCCACGCGGAGCTTGATCTGGGCGTCAGTCCGTGGGCCTTGGCCTCTCAAAAGCTCCCCAAGTTTGGTGGACAAAATTTTTGGTTTATCACCACTTGAACCCTGGACATTGCTGCCCCCAAACCCCCCCACCCTACCACTAGACCAACCAGCCTTTTCTTTGAAATAATTGAAGTCCATGCTTAGTTAAGGCCGGAGCTTAATTAATTCTAAGGATACTCTAGGATGTTCTAGAATGTTCTAGAATCTTTTGAATGTCCTAGAATGTTCTTAGATGCCTGGGCGAGTAAGCACCCCTCACCTAAAAATAGAAAGCTCAAATAAAAAATAGAAAAGTTTGCTTTAAACTTTGTAAAAACTCAGATAGAATGTCCTAGAATGTTTCAGGATGCTCTAGGTAAGCATCTTAGTCCAAAAATAGAAAAGTATGGCAGTCTAAAACAGAAAAGTTTGCTAAACCTTTGCAAAAAACTCAAAATAGAATGTTCTAGAGTGTTCCAGATGCTATAGGGCAAACTACCTATGCTCTAGAAGCACCTCAGCCTAAAAGTAGAAAAGTTTCTTGAAACTCGGTGAAATGCCCAAAAAATAGAATATTCGGAGGTGATGCTTTGAATTGGTAGTAAGTGGATGTGGGTATGATGGGTGTGCGTAAGCTCACATGGGTGATACTTTTAGAACTGGACATACTTTAGAATTGGTAGTAGAGGTAATAGATGGCCTCATGTGGGTATGTGTGAGTATGTTACCTCATGAATGATACTTTTGTTGGTAATGGAACAGAAGGTTGGAGTAGTATGTGTGAATAAGATCAAGGAAATACCATAGAGTGCGAGATGAGTAACACCTCAGCCTAAAAAATAGAAAGTTTCAAATTTCAAAATAGAAAGTTTTTTGAAACTTTGCAAATGCCTCGTAATAGAATGCAGCCTCGAACGTTCCGTGCTCATGGGTAAGCACCTACTAAAAATAGAATGTTTCGGGCCTAAAAATAGAAAGTTTTTGAAACTCTCTCCAAATGCCTCAAAAATAGAATGTTATGGAATGTTGCATGCTCATATGGTAAACACCTCAATCCAAAAATAGAAAGTTTTTTGAATGTTGCAAATACTCAAAAATTGTAATGTGTGCTAGAATGTCAGCAGCATGCTCTAGGGTAAGCATCTCAGTCTAAAAAATAGAAAGTTTGCTTAAACTTGTAAAAACTCAGATAGAATGTCCTAGAATGTTTCAAATGCTCTAGGTAAGCATCTCACTAAAAATAGAACGATGGTAGTATAAAACAGAAAAATTTGCTAAAACTTTGCAAAAACTCAAAAATAGACGGCAAACTTCACCTATGCTCTCAAGCACCCTCAGCCTAAAAAGTATTAGGCGTGAGCAAAACTCCTCTTGCACCTGATGCCAAGTAATAAAACATTATAAAAAGTCTTCATGGTCAGAAATATGGTATATAGGTCCTCATATTGTATGTGTGAGTATGCTCTCTTGAATATATAGGGGTTATACTTTGAATTCATAGTAGATATAGTAAGCTCCTAATGGGTGATACTTTAAAAGTAGTAGTAGTGCAGGTAAGCCCCAATGTGGGTGATAGTTTGAAATTAGTAGTCGGCCAGAGTAAATGTGAATCAGCCTTTAAAGGGTGAAACTTTGAGTTTATAAGTAGTGTGAGTAAACCCCAATGTTGAACCGAGGTGTTGATCAAAACTCTAGAGCAGGCCTCTACCAAGGCCGGGTACCGAAAGCCGGTGAATAGTCCTGTGGATGTCCAAATCGAGGCAGGTTCCTGAGGGACCTGTTTGGTGAAAGGGTGCAAAAAGAAAGGTCGCCAAGAGGCTGGGCTCCAACCGAAGCGGTACCCTGAGGGCCGCAGCCGAGGAATGGATGCAAGAGAAAAGGGCCCGGCCGCCGGGCCGGAGGGGAAAAGAAGAGAGATGGAGATAGGGCATGGGTGGGCCCAACCGGAGGCGCAGGCCGCCTGGGAGGCCTACTTGTTTGGTGAAAGGAAAGGTGCTGAAAAGCGGTTCTACCGCCGGCCCTTTCTTAGTCTTTCTTTTATATCTATTATAATAAAGAGAATAGCGTCCGGCCCTGCGAGTGAAAGGGCATTCCACTCCATCGACTCAGGATAAGGATGCTACCACGCGGGTTTTGATCTCTACCGGGTCCGGCCTTGGCCTCAAAGCCCCAAGTTTGGTGGACAAAATTTTTTGGTTTACTACCTGACTCAACCCCTGACATTGCTCCCCCAAACCCCCACCCCTACCTTCACTCACAGACCAACCGCCTTTTCTTGAAAGAATAGGAACTCCATGCTTAGTTAAGGTCACCTAATTAATTCAAGGATACCTAGGATGTTCTAGAATGTTCTAGAATCTCTTGAATGTCCTAGAATGTTCCGCATGCTCAAGTGAGTAGGCACTCCCCTACCTAAAAATAGATAGTTTCAATCTAAAAAATAGAAGGTTTTTGAAAACTTTGCAAAATGCCTAAAATAGAATGTTATGGAATGTCCTGTGTGCTCATGGGTAAAGCACCTCGCCTAAAAATAGAAAGTTTCAGCCTAAAAATAGAAGGTTTTTTGAACTTTGCAAATGTTCAAAATAGAATGTTCCTGAATGTTCCAGATGGTCACTCGTAAGCACCTCAAATTTAAAAAATAGAAAGTTTCCAAATTTTAAAATAGAAAAGTTTTTGAAAAAAAACTCTGCTAATGCTCAAAATGGAATGTTATGGAATGCTGCGTATGCTCATGGGTAAACACCTCTCAACCTAAAAATAGAAAAGTTTTTGGAAACTTTGCAAAATGCTCAAAATAGAATGTTCCTCGAATGTTGCAAAATGCCCAAAGGTAAGCACCTCAATCTAAGGCCAGAAAAGTTTCAAATAAAAATAGAATGTTTGCTTAAACTTTGTAAAAACTCAAATAGAATGTCCTAGGAATGTTTTAGATGCTCTAGGGTAAGCATCTCAAAATTTCAAGAATAGAAAAGTATGGTAGTCTAAAAAACGTAAAAAGTTTACTAAAACTTTGCAAAAACTCAAAATAGAATGTTCTAGAGTGCTCCAGATGCTATAGGGCAAACCACCTATGCTCTAGAAGGCTGACCCCTACCTTAAAAAGTAGAAAAGTTTCTTAAACCTTGCAAATGCTCAAAGTAGAATATTCGGAGGATACTTTAGAATTGATAAGAAGTGTGATGGGTATGATGGTGTGTGTAAGCTTCCACATGGGTGATAATTTTAGGAATTGACATACTTTAGAATTGGTAGTAGAGGTAGTAGATGTGGCCCTCATGGGCACGTGAGTATGTTACCCATGAATGATACTTTGTTGGTAATGGAACTAAAAATAGAAAGTCTCAGCCTAAAAAATAGAAGTCTTTTTAAAACTTTGTAAATGCCAAAATAGAATGTTGTGGAATGTTCCAGTGCTCATGGGCAAGCAGCTCAATCTAAAAAATAGAAAGTTTCAAATTCAAAAATAGAAGTTTTGAAACTCTAAAATGCCTCAAAATAGAATGTTGTGGGAATGTTACGTGTGCCTTGCTGGGTAAGCACCCTCAGCCTAAAAAAATAAAGCTCTTTTTTAGAAACTTTGCAAATGCTCAAAATAGAATATTGTGGAATGTTCCAGTGCTCATGGGTAAGCACCTCAGCCTAAATAGAAAGTTTCCTTACCAAAAAATAGAAAGTTTTTAAGACTTTGCAAATGCCTCTAAAATAGAATGTTCTCGAATGCTGCGGTATGCTCAAAGGTAAGCACCTCACCCAAACTAGAAAAGTTTTGAAACTTTATGTAATGCTCAAAAATAGAATGTCTTCGAATGTCGCGTATCGCGTAAGCACCTCTAAAAATAGAAAGTTTTTAGTCTAAAAATAGAAAGTTTGCTTATACTTTGTAAAACTCAAATAGAATGTCCTAGAATGCTGCATGCTACCAGGTAAGCATCTTAGTCTAAAAAATGTAAAAGTACCATAGTGTAAAACAAAAAAGTTTGCAAAACTTTGCAAGAACTCAAAAATAGAATGTTCTAGAATGTTCCAAATACTATAGGGCAAACTACCTATGCTCTAGAAGCACCTCAGCCTAAAAGTAAAAAAGTTTCTTGAAACCTTGCAAATGCCCAAAAATAGAAATATTCTGAGGTGATACTTTGAATTGATAGTATGGGTAAAGCTTTAGAATTGGTACTAGAGTAGTAGATGTGGCCTCATGGGCACGTGTGAGTATGTTACTCATGAATATCACTTTTATAGGTGCTCATGGGTAAGCACTTCAAAATTTCTAAAATAGAAAGTTTCAAATTTCAAAAAACAGAAAAGTTTGTTAAGACTTTGGTAAAATGCCTCGCACTGCATCGTTCTTCGAGTGTTGCATGCCTATGGTAAACACCCTCAATCCAAAATAAAGGTTTTGGAAATTTTGTAAATGCTCAAAAATGTAATGTTCGAATGTTGCGTATATTCAAAGGTAAGTAATTCTCAAATAAAAAATAGAAAACTTTTTAGTCTAAAAAATAGAAAGTTTGCTTAAACTTTAGAATACTAGAGTGTTCTAGATGCTATATAGGGCAACCACCTATGCTCTAGAAGCACCTCAGCCTGCAAGTAGAAAGTTTCTTGAAACCTTAGTAAAATACTCTCAAAATAGAATATTTTGGAGGTAATGCTTTGAATTGGTAGTAAGCGGATGGATATGATGGGTGTGTGTAAGCTTCACATGGGTGATACTCAATCGACATACTTTAGAACTCCTGTAATAGAGGTAGTAGTAGATGTGTTCGCTGGGCAATGTGTGAGTATGTGTGAATAAGACTGCGGAAAATACCTCATGGAATGTGAGATGTGAGTAAGATCCCCATAGGTGATAATACTTCTGAAATTGGTAGTGTTCTTCTCATAAGTGATACTTTAGACCCGGCAGTAGGCATGTGTGTAGAGGCATGAGAGAGGGAGAACAGAGAGAGAGGAGAGAGATAGGAGAGAGAGAAGGAAAAGAGAAGAGAAGAAGAGGAGAGAAAGGAGAGAGAACAGAGAGGAGGAGAGGAGAGAGAAGACAAAGGGAAGACAGAGAGAGATAGAGAGAGAGAGAGAGAAGATAGAGAGGAGAGAGGAGAGAGGAGAGAGAGAGAGAGATGAGGGAAGAGAGAGGGAGAGAAAAGGAGAAGAGAGAGAAGAGAGAAGGAGAGAAGAGGAGAGAGAGAGAGGGGGGGGCAAAGAAGAGAGGAGAGAAGAAGACAGAGAGGAGAGCCGAAAAGAGAGGAGAGAGAAGAGAGACATGGAGGAGAGGGAAGAGAGGAGAGAGAGAGCAGAGAGGGAGACAGAGCGAGAGAGAGAGATATGGGAGAGAGAGGGAAAGAGGAGAGAGGAGAGAGAAGAGGAGAGGAGAGTCAAATAGAGAGGGGAGGAAAGGAGAGAGGAGAGAGGAGAGAGAAGAGAGAAATGAAGAGGAAAGAGAGAGAGGGAAAAGAAGAGAGAGAGGACAAAGAGAAGGAAGAAAAGAGACAAAATAGAGAGTGAGAGAAGAAGAGAGGAGAGAGGGAAGAGATAGGAGAGAGAAGAGAGAGAAGAAATGAGAAGAAAGAGAGAGGGAGATAGATAACGCGGCGCGGCCCAAACCGGTATGCAGGTCGGCCGAGGTCACTTGTTTCCAGGAAAGAAGAAAGGGAAACCGCCGGGCCGCCCGCCCTTCTAACAATATAATAAAGAAATACCGGCCCCGGCTTCCAAGTGAGTGAGTCCTGCGGGAGTGAGTGAGTGAGTCCGTCACTTCCACCATCCGGACGGCGGGAGGAGGCTTCCACGCGGCTTGATCTCTACTGGCCCTGCGTGGCCTTGGCCTCTCAAAGCCTCCTCAAGTTTGGTGGACAAAATTTTTTGGTTTACCAGGACTCAACTCGGACATCGCTTCCCCAAACCCCAGACCCTTACCACTGTGACCAAATCAATCTTTCTTAAAATAATAGAAACTCCATGTGCATAGTTAAGGCCGGGCCTAATTAATTCAAGGACACTTAGGATGTTCTAGAATGTTCTAGAATCTCTTGAATGTCCTAGAATGTTCCTGTGTGCTCAAGGAGTAAGCACCTCAGCCTAAAAAATAGAAAGTTTCAGCTTTAAAAAATAGAAGTTTTTTGAAACCTTTGCAAATGCTCAAAAATAGAATGTTCTTGAATGTCCTGTGTGCTCAAGGGTAAGCACCCTACCTAAAAAATAAATAGAAAGTTTCAAATAAAAAATAGAAAGTTTTTTAAACTTTGGTAAAATGCTCAAAATAGAATGTTCGAATGTTCCAAAATACTCATGGGTAAGCTAACTCACTAAAAAATAGAAAGTTTTTTGAAACTTTGCAAATAGTCGTACCAGAATATTGTGGAATGTCTGTGCTCATGGTAAGTACCCCGCCTAAAAATAGGAAGTTTCAGTCTTGTAATAGAAAGTTTTTAAGACTTTGCAAATGCTCAAAATAGAATGTTCGAATGTTGCGTACTCATGGCAAATGACCCCTAATCCAAAAATAGAAAGTTTTTGAAACTTTGCAAATGCCTCAAAAATAGAATGCTCCCTGAATGGTGTAGATGCTCAAAGCAAGCACCCTGCAAATAAAATAGAAAGTTTTAGCTCCAAAAATGTAAAAAACTCAAATAGAATGTCCTAGAATGTTTCCGCATGCTCTAAGGTAAGCATCTCTACCTAAAAATAAAGAAAAAATAAAGTAGTCTTAAAACAAAAAGTTTGTGCTAAAACTTTGCAAAAACTCAAAAATAGAATGTTCTAGAATGTTCCAAATGCTATAGGGCAACCACCCATATGCCTAGAAGCACCCCTACCTAAAAAATAGAAAGTTTCTCAATCCTTTGCAAATGCTAAAAATAGAATATTCCTCGGGAGGTGATACTTTGGAATTGGTGAAATAAGTGTGTGATGGGTATAATGGGTGTGCTTGAGCTTCACATGGGTGATACTTAGAATTGACATACTTTTAGAATTCACAGGCCCTCATGGGCATGTATGAGTACAGCCACTCATGAATAATACTTCTCAGAGGGTGCCTCATGGGTAAGCACCCCTTCCAAAAAAATAGAAAAGTTTCACCTAAAAATAAAAGTTTTTTAAGACTTTGCAAATGCTCAAAATAGAATTTTCTGAATATTACAGATAGCAAAGGTAAGCACCCTCTAAGAATAGAAAAGTTTTAGTCTAAAAATAGAAAGTTTGTTTAAACTTTGTAAAACCTCAAATAGAATGTCCTAGAATGTTTCGTGATGCTCTAGGGCGTGCATCCTCTAAAAAATAAAAGTACTAAGAAGTCCGTGTTCTAAAAGTTTGTTAAAAACTTTGCAAAACTCCTGCAAATAGAATAAAACTTAGGGTGTTCTAGATGCCATAGGAAACACCTATGCTCTAGAAATTCCAAAAGCAGAAAGTTTCTTGAAATCTTTGCAAATGCTCAAAATAGAATATTCTGGAGATGATACTTTTGGAATTGGTAGTAAGTGCGATGTGGGTATGGATGGGTGTGTAAGCTCACATGGGTGATACTTTTAGGAATTGACATACTTTAGAATTGGTAGTAGATGTAGTAGATGTGACCCTCATGGGCATGTGTGAGTGTGCCCCAGCCCATACCACAAATGTCAGAAAATGTCATGACCTAAGGCTTTTATATGAAGTGCCCATACTAACCAGTGTCCTTCTCAAGCGAGTGATACTTTTAGAATTGGTAGTAGGGCATGTGTATATGGACTTGCATGGTAGTAGGTGTAAGTAGGCTCCCTAAGGATAATAGATTTAGGAGAGAGGGAAGAGAGAGAGAAAGAGAGAGAGAAGAGACAGGAGGAGAGAGAGGAGAGAGAAGACAGAGGAGATGAGAGAGAGAGAAATGATAGAGAAAAGAGGGGAGAAATAGAGGGAGAGGAGAGAGAGATAGAAAAAGGGGAAAGAGAGAGAGAGGAGGAGAAGAGAAAGAAGGAAGAGAAGAGGGAGAGAGAAAGGGGAGAAGAAGGAGAAGAGAGAGAAGGAAAAAGGAAAGAGGAGAGAGGAGAGAGGAGAGAGAAAGGGGGGAGACAGAGAGAAATATAGAGAGAGAGAGAGAGAGAAGATAGAGAGAAGAGGGAGAGAGAGATGAGGAAAGAGAGAGGAGAGAGAGAGAGAGATGAGAGGGGGAGAGGGAAGAGAAGAGAGACAAGAGAGAGGAGGGAGAGAAGAGACAGGGAAAGAAAGAGAGGAGAGAGAGAAAAGAGAGAAAAACCGAGAAGAGAGAGAAGAAGAGCAGGAGAGAGAAAGAGAGAAGAGAAGGAGAGAGAGAGAAAGGAAGAGAGGAAAGAGGGGAAGAGAGGAGAGAAGGGAAGAAAGAGAGATGAGAGGAGGAGATAGAGAAGAGAGAATAGAGGAGAAGTAGAGAGAAAAGGAGAAGGAGCGCATGGGTGAGGAGAGAGAGAAGAGAGAGATGGCAGAGAGGAGGGAGAGAGAGAAAAGAGAGAAAGAGAGAAAAGAGAGAAGAGAGAAGAAAGAGAGGAGGAGGAGAGAGAGGAGAAGAGATGCAAAGGAGAGAGGAGGAAGAAAAGGAGGAGAGAGAAGAGAGAGGAGCGAGAGGAGAGAGAATAGATAGAAGAGAGAGGAGAGAGAATAGAGAGCACAGAGAGAAGGAGAGAAAGCCGAGAAAGGAGAGGAGAGGAGAGAGAGATGCTAGAAAAGGGAAGGCCTACTAATAGTGCCACGGGGCCCAATGAGATGGTGAGGCCTACGGAGGCCTACGAAATGCAGGAATACTACAAAAAAGAAGGGCGTGGTTGGTCCAGATCGAGGCGGTGGCTCGCCGAGGCCTACGAGCCGGTGAATGGTAAAGAAAAGGGCCGCTCGCCGTGCCGCCCTTTCTAGTCTAATATAATAGCTGTTGAAGGCCCTGGCTCAGGAGTGAGCGCCCTGGTTCGCCTGCCTTCCACCATCCCACGGGGTGGGAGGGATGCGCCATCGCGGAGCTCATCTCTCGGCCGGGCCCCGTGGGCCTTGGGTGGCCTCTCGTGCCCCAAGCTTCTTGGTGGACAAAATTTTTTGGTTTTACAAGGACTTGAACCTCGGATATTGCCCCCAAACCCCCACCCTTACCACTAGACCAACCGGCTTTTCTTTGAAATAATAGAAGTCCATGCTTAGTTAAGGTCGGGGCCTACTCATAATCTGCTGATACTCTAGGATGTTCTAGAATGTTCTTAGAACCTCGAAATGTCCTAAATGTTCCGCATGCTCGCGAGTAAGCACCTCGCCTAAAAATAGAAAGTTTCACTAAAAAATAGAAGTTTTTTGAAACTCTTGCAAAATGCCTCAAAATAGAATGATCCGAATGTTCCAGTGCCCATGGCAAGCACCTCGGCCTGGGAAAAATAGAAAGTTTCAAATAAAAAATAGAAGTTTCTTTGAAACTCTTTGCAAACGCTCAAAATAATCGTTCCTCGAATGCTGCGTGACGCCTCGCCACGGCAGTTAACTTCCAAAATAAGTTTTTTTAAACTGGGAATGCCTAAAATAGAATGTTGTGGAATGTTTCGTGTGCTCATGGATAAGCACTACCAGTGAAAGTTTCCCTACCTAAAAATAGAAGGTTTTTGAAACTTTGCAAATGTTCAAAATAGAATGTTCGAATGTTCCAGATGCTCAGCTGGTAAGCACCTCGGGCCTAAAAAATAGAAAGTTTCAGCCTAAAAATAGAGTTTTTGAAACTTCAGAAATGCTCAAAACAGAATGTTATGGAGTGTTGCAAATGCCATGGCAACATTCAATCCCTCTCCCCCCTCCTGATGATCCTAGAACCTTCCAGGAATGTCTCCCAAAAAAAAGCCAGAGAGAGAAGAGAGAAGAGAGAGATAGAAGTGAGAGGAGGAGAGAGAGGAGAGAGGAGAGAAAAGAGAGGAGAGAGTAGAAAGAGAAGAGAGGAAGTGTGAGACACCTCGCCTAAAATAGAAAAGTTTTCAGCCCCTTAAAATAGAAGTTTTTGAAACTTTGCAAATGCTCTAAAAAATAATAGAATGTTCCGAATGCTGCGCATGCCTCATGGGTAAGCACCCCTACCTAAAATAGAAGTTTTTTTGAAACTGGGAATGCTCAAATAGAATGTTGTGGAGACTGCTCTGCCCAGCGGATAAGCACTTCAGCCTAAAAAATAGAAAGTTTCAAATTAAAAATAGAAGGTTTTTTGAAACTCTTTGCAAATGTTCAAAATAGAATGTTCGAATGTCCTGCATGCTCATGGGTAAGCACCTCAGTCAAAATAGAAAGTTTTACCTAAAAATAGAAAGTTTTTGAAACTTTGCAAATGCTCAAAATAGAATGTTATGGAGTGCTGCAAATGCTCATGGGTAAACATTCAATCCCTCCTCGATGATCCTAGAACCTCTAGAATGTCTCTAAAACAAGCCAGAGAGAGAAGAGAGAAGAGAGAGATAGAAGGAGAGAGGAGAGAGAGGAGAGAGGGAGAGAAAAGTAGAGTGAGAGAGAGAGGTACAGAGAGGGGCGTGATGGCACACCCTACCTAAAAATAGAAAGCTCAAATTAAAAAATATAAGTTTCAAACTTTGCAAATGCTCAAAATAGAATGTTCTGAATGTTGCAGATGCCTCATGGGTAAGCACCTCACTAAAGTACAACAGAAGTTTTTTTGAAACTTTGGGAATGCTCAAAATAGAATGTTGTGGAATGCTCTGTGTGCTCATGATGCTAACTTCCGCCTAAAAAATAGAAAGCTCTGTACCTAAAATAGAAGCTGGGCTTTTGAAAACTTTGCAAAATGTTCAAATAGAATGTTCCGAATGTTCCAGATGCCTGCGGGTAAGCACCCTACCTAAAAAATAGAAAGTTTCAAATTAAAAAATAGAAAGTTTTTTGAAACTTTGCAAATGCCTCAAAAATAGAATGTTATGGAGGTTGCAAATGCTCATGGGTAAACATCTTCAACCGATGATCCTGTGAACCTTCTAGAATGTCTCTAAAAAGATAGAGAGAGAAGAGAGAGAGTATGTTGAGAGAAGAGAGAAGAGAGAAGAGAGAGGAGTGGTAAAGAGGTAATGGAGAGAAAATAGAAAAGAGAGAGAAAGGCAGAGAGAGAGAGGAGAAAACAGAGAGAGAGAAGAGAAATAAGAGATAGAGAAATAGGAGATAGAGAGAGAGAGAGATGAGATAGATAGAAAGTAAACAGAGAGAGAGGAGAGAGATAGCGGGAGAGGAAGAGAGAGAGAGGAGAGAGGAGAGAAAGAGAGGGAGAGAGAGAGAAGAGAGGAGGGGAAAGAGAGAGATGAGAGATAGGAGACAGATAGAGAGAGAGAGGAGAGAGAGGAGAGAGGAGAGAGGAGATAGAGAGAGGGGAGAAATAGAGAGAGAGGAGAGAGATAGGAGAGAGCAGATAGGAGAGAGAGGATAGAGGAGAGAGAGACAAGAGAGGAGAGGAGGAGAGAGGAGGGAGAGAAGAGAGGAGAGGAGGAGAGGAAGGAGAAGAATGTAAAGAGAGAGTGAGAGAAAGAGAGAGAGAGAGAGAGGAGAGGAGGAGAGAGAAATAGAGAGGGAGAGAGAAAAGATGTGAGAGAGAGAGAGAAGGGAGCATTGAGAGGAAAGAGAGGGAGGGAGGGAGAGAGGGAGAGAAGAGAGGAGAGGAGGAGAGAGAAGAGAGAGGGAAAAGAGGGGGAAGAGAGAGGAAAGAAGAGAGGAGAGAGAAATAAGCGAGGAGAGCTTTGAAAGAAGATAGAGGAGAGAGAACAGAGATGAGATAGACAGAAAAGAGGAGAGAGGGGAGAGAAATAGGAGAGAGAGGAGAAAGATAGAAGAGAGGGAAGGAAAAGGGGGGAGGGTGAGAGAGAGAGAGGAAAGAGAGAAGACACTTAAGAGAGGAGTAGAGAGTATATAGGAGAGGGAGAGGAGAAGGAGAGAGAGAGAGAGAGAGAGAGAGAGAGAGAGGGAGAGGAGAGCAGAGTATATATGGAAGAGAGAGGGAGGGAGAGCAGAGAGGGAAAGAAGAGAGAGGAGAGAGAAGAGAGCATTATGAGAGGGAAGAGAGAGAGGGAAGACAGTAAGAGAGAGAGGAGAGAGGATAGAGGAGAGGAGGAGAGAGGTGAGAGAGAGAAGAGAGGGGAGGGAGGAGAGAGGAGAGGAGAGGGAAGAGGAGAGAGGGGGGGAGAGAGAGAGAGGGAAAGAAGAGAGAGGAGAGGGAGGACAGGAGGAATATCCCAAGGACATCCTAAATCAGGCGAGGCCCGAAGGCCGAGCCGAGGATCCAAGTAAAAGGGAGGGCTGGGCGGCAGGCATAGAGAGAGTATATATATATGAGTATATAAAATATATATATGATATAAATATATAAATATGGAGTATATTGGTGAGGAAAATATGACAGTTATGGCAGCGAGAGAGTAAAAGAGACAGAGAAATATATATAAGTTATATATGAGAGATGGATAGGGCAACGGGCCCCAAACCTAGCGGCCTACGGACACGCTCTGTTTTGGCAGTGAAGGCCAGGTGCTGCTCACGCCGGGCCCCTTCTAGTCTAACATAACAGTTGAAACAGCCCCCGGCCGTGAGTGAGTCTGTCTCTGTCTGGCCTTCCAATGCCCATCGACGGTGGAGGATGCGCCCACGCATGCGGATCTCGGCCGGCCCGCGGGCCTTGGCCTCTCAAAAGCCCTCCCAAAGCTGGTGGACAAAATTTTTGGTTTAATGTTCCCTGACTTGAACCCCTCGACATTGCCCCCAAACCCCCACCCTTACCTCAATTGTGACCAACCAGCCTTCTAAAAATAATAGAAAGTCCATGCTTTGGCTTAAGGTCGGGCTTAATTAATTCAAGGATACCTAGACAAGCTCAAATGTTCTTGAACTTTGGAATGTCCTAGAATGTCCTTACATTAAGCACCCTACTAAAAATAGAAAGTTACAAAATTAAAAAAATAGAAGTTTTTGAAACTCAAAATGCTCAAAACAGAACGTTGTGTGAGAGACGTTCCGTGTGCTCATGGGTAAGCACCTAAAGCTTCAATCTAAAAAATAGGAAATGTTTTTTTGAAACTTGCAAATGTTCAAAATAGAATGTTTTGAATGTTCCGTATGCTCATGGGTAAAGCACCCCTCAAATTTAAAATAAAAAGTTTCAAATTTAAAAAATAGAAGTTTTCGGAAACTTTGCAAAATGCTCAAAATAGAATGTTATGGAATGTTGCGCATACTCATGCAAAACACTCTCAATCCAAAAATAGAAAGTTTTTTGAAACTCTTTGCAAATGCCTCAAAATAGAATGTTCCGAATGCTGCAAAATGCCAGCTGCAAGCTTCTACCAATCCAGAAATCTCAAAGTTCTCAGCCTAAAATAGAAAGTTTGCTTAAACTTTGTAAAACTCAAATAGAATGTCCTAAATGTTTCACAGATGCCTGGAAAAGCAATTCCACCTTAAAAAGGAAAAAGTACAGAGAGGTCTGGGGTAAAAACGTAAACGTCTGCTAAAACTTTGCAAAACTCAAAATAGGAAATGGCCCCTAGAAACAAAGATGCTATAGGGCAACCACCTTATGCTCTAGAAGCCCCGCCTAAAAGTAGAAAGTTTTGAAACCCTTGCAAATGCCTCAAATAGAATGACTCTAGTGGCAGTTTCAAACGGGTGTTTTGAGCGCATGAAGCAAAAAAAAAGCTTGAAATTTGCAGTTCTTTTGTGTGTCTGCGAGCAGCAGACATTCCATTCCCCAACGGTTTCGATGATCCACGGAATTTCGGTGACTTGTTGTCCTTTCGAGCGCCCGTTTAGCGGTATGAAGCGAAGCGTAGCAGCCAGCGCGCCGTGTTTAGCGGCATGGCGGTAGCGAAAGCAGCGGCGGTGCCGCGCAGCAGTATGCGAAGCGTCAGCAGCGCGCGGTGCGCCGTAGTGGCGCGCTGCTTGGCGGCGGTACAGCGTATGTTGAAGTGAAGTGAAGTATATGCGAAGTGCAGCGGCGTTTGTGCGAGCGCGGCGAAAGCGCGCAGGAGTGGTGAGGAAAGCGTGCGCGTTGCAGGCGGCAGCGGCTGGCGTTGCTGGCAGCGTGTTGTTACAGGGAGCAGCGAGGAAAGCGGCGTTTGTATACGAGGGGTGAAGTGCCGGTGAAGGCGGCGCGCAGCGGTGCGGTTTTGCGTAGCGGCAGCGGCAGGCGGCGGAGCAGTGGTAGTGAGCGTGCTGCGCCAGTAGTGGTGCCGGCGGCGGCAAGCGGGCCAGCGCAGCGGCGGCAGTTTTGTTTTAAGTGGCGTTGCGGCGGTGAAGTGGCGAAGCAGCGGTGTTTCTGCCATGTTTTTACAGCAGTGAAGCGTTGTGCGAGCAGCGTAAGCGGCGTATAGCGTAGCGCGAAGTGCCGTGGCGCGGCGGTGAAGCGTATGTTGCATAGTAGTGTTGCGGCTATGTTTCGTAGTATTGAAAGTATATGTATGAGTTATGGCAGTGTCAGAAGTGTTGAGTGGCTAGCAAGGAGCAGAAGCAGCAAGGAAATAAGTGTAGCAGAAAATAGAAGCTGCAGAAGTGAAGGGAAGTGTATAGCAGGCAGCAGTGTTTAGAGTGTTGAAGAGGAATGGAAGGAAGGTAGTAGGTGTTTTCAAGCAGTGTTTTAGTAAGGAGGGAAGTGCAGGAAGGGAAAGCATGCAAAAAGAGTTTTAGGAAGGACAGGAGAGAAGAGAGGAGGAGAGAGATGAGGGAAGAGAGAGGAGAGAGGAGAAGGGAGAGAAGAGGAGAGAGAGAGAGAGAGTATTTAATAGTGGGAGGAGATAGGGAGAGAGGAGAGAGAGGAGAGAGAAGAGAGAAAGGAGAGAGGAGAGAGAGAGGAGTATATAGCTATTATATGGTGCTTATATATGTTTATATTGTGGAGAGAGAGAAAGTTTATAGTATAAATATATATAGCTTAAAATAAATAAGAGAGAGGAACAGAAAAGAAAGAGTAAGATATATATATATGGTGCTGCGTGATACTTTAGTACAGAGCATGTGCGTATGTGAACCTGCATGGGTCCTGATGGGTGTAGATATAGTGTGGGTCCCTGGATGTATTCTACGCCGCCTCATGCATGATACTTCTAGTAATAGGCACATGGGGAGGGCATTACGGGTGGGCTCCAAACTGAAAGCACCTCGAGGGGCCGCAGCCAGGAAAGGGGTAAAAGAAAAAGGTTTGGGAGAAAGAGACAAAGAGAGAGGAGGAGAGAGAGAGGGGGAGATGAGGGGAGCCGAGGAGTTGCCAGTGCCAGTGCCGGGCCGGCCCTTTCTAGTTTTATATGAACAAAGAAATAGTAACCGTGAGTCTGGTTTGCGGAGTATTCCACGCCCATCCCATTTGCAAGGAGAGGCCACGCGGCTTGATCCGGGCCGCCCCAGGCCTTGGCCTCTCAAAGCTCCCAAGTTTGGTGGACAAAATTTTTTTGCTTTTACCACGGACTTGAACTTTTGACTTTGTTTCCCCAAACCCCACCCTTACCACTGTGACCAAACTTTCTACTTTTCTTAAAATAGAAAGTCCATATTTAGTTAAGGCCGGGAAATGGAAATTCCTTGGTTAATTAAAAAGCCTTGATGATCCCAGAACCTTCTAGAATGTGTTCTAGAATGAAACTAGAGAGAAGAGGGAAAGATAGAGGGGGGAGAAGAGAGAGGAGAGAGAGAGGGAGGAGAAGAGTGAGGAGGAGAAGAGGGAGAGAGGGAGGAGATAGAAGAGATAAATGGAATGTCCTAGAATCTTCTAGAATGTCCTAGAATGTTCCGTGATGCTCAAGTGAGTGCTACACCTCCTCAGCCTAGAAACAGAAAGTTCCGAATCTAAAATGGAAGTTTTTTGAAACTTCGCAATGCTCAAAATAGAATGTTGTGGAATGTTCCGTGATACCATGGGGTAAGCACCCCAAATTAAAAAATAGAAAGTTTCAGTCTAAAAATAGAAAGTTTTTTGAAAACTTGCAAAATGCTCAAAATAGAATATTCCTGAATGTTCCATGCCTGGAGTGGGTAAGCAATCTCGCCTAAAAATAGAAAGTATCAGTCTAAAAATAGAAAGTTTTTTGAAACTTTGCAAATGCTCAAAATAGAATGTTATGGAATGTTACAGATGCTCATGGGAAACACCTCAGTTCAAAAAATAGAAAGTTTTTTGAAACTTTACAAATGTTCCAGATGCTCAAGAGTAAGCACTCCAATCTAAAAATAGAAAGTTTCAGCCTAAAAAATAGAAAGTTTTCTTAAACTTTGTAAAAACTCAAATAGAATGTCCTAGAATGTTTCAGATGCTCTAGGGTAAGCATCTCAGTCTAAAAATAGAAAGCACGATAATCTAAAAATAGAAAGTTTGCTAAAACTTTGCAAAGACTCAAAATAGAATATTCTATAATGTTCCAGATGCTATAGGGCAACCACCTATGCTCTAGAAGCACCTCAGTCTAAAAGTAGAAAGTTTCTTGAAACCTTGCAAATGCTCAAAATAGAATATTCTAGAGGTGATACTTTGAATTGGTAGTAAGTGTGATGGGTATGATAGGTGTGTGTAAGCTTCACATAGGTGATACTTTGGAATTGACATACTTTAGAATTGGTAGTAGAGGTAGTAGATGTGGCCTCATGGGCATGTGTGAGTATGCTACTCATGAATAATACTTCTATTCCGTGATACTCTAGGGCAACCACCCATGCCTAGGAAGCACCTCACCTAAAAGCAGGTTTTGAAACCCTTGCAAATGCCTCAAAATAGAATATTCCTAGATAATACTTTGAAATTGCAGTAAGTGTGATGTGGGTATGATAGGGTGTAAGCTTCACATGGGTGATACTTAGAATTGACATACTTTAGAATTGGTGGTAGTAGAGATAGTAGACCTCGCCCCGCCATGGGCATGTGTGGGTATGCTACTCTGGGCGAATGATACTTTGTTGGTAATGGAATAGAGGGTTGAGTAGTAATGTGGTGAATAAGACTCGCGGAAATGCCCCCGAGTCCAAGAGGCCGTGGAAAAGATCCCTCAGGGTGATACTTTGGAGTTGATAGTGTTCTCCCAAGGATGTCTCAAATCGAGGCGCAGGGCCCCTGAGGCTCTGTTTCAGGAAAGGCGAAAAGAAAAGCGTCACGCGGGTGGGCTCCAAATCAGGCGAAAATTCCTGAGGGGCTCTAGCCGCAGGAATGGGTGCAAAAAGAAAAGGCACGGCCCTTTCTTAAAGGCCCAATATAATAAAGAAATAGTGTCAAGTAGTGAGCCTGCGGAGTTAGGGAAAGTTGAAAGGGAGTAACCGCCCATCCGGACGGAAGGAGGCGCCACGCGGGGCGCGATCTCGCCGCCCCGTGGGCCTTGGCCTCAAAAGCTCCCCAAGTTTGGTGGACAAAATTTTTGCTTTTTACTGTGGACCTCTAACCCCCGATTATTGCACCCCCCAAACCCCCACCTACCTCACTGTGACCAACCAAATTTCTTTCTTGAAATAATAAGAAGTCCATGCTTACTAAGGTCAGCCTAATTAATTCAAGGATTTAGAATGCCCCAGGAATGCTCTAGAATCTCTTGGAATGTCCTAGAATGTTCCGTGATGCCTCTCATGAGTAAAGCACCTCACCTAAAAAATAGAAACTTCAGTTCTAAAAAATAGAAGTTTTTTTGAAAAACTTTGCAAATGCTCACAATAGAATGTTGTGTGGAATGTTCCGCAGTGCTCTCATGGGCAGTTACACCCTACCTAAAACAGAAATTCTACTAAAAAATAGAAAGTTTTTGAAACTTTGCAAATGCTCGCATCAATGTTTTCGAAT
>JAJEKV010000040.1:8546034-8548534 GCA_021234155.1 Isoetes taiwanensis
TGCCACGCATCACAAATAAGATGATAAAACAGACATAGATGACATATTGCGACATATTAAAACGGCGCCGTATTATTATTAAAATATGCCAAAGATAAGGTTCGTGACATAAGTTATTTAATCGGTTAAGGTTATGCCGACGATATTTAAGACATACGACATATGCTTATTACATATATACAAGAGCAATGTCACATATTTACATAACATATTGTTTATTACATAAGCGCATTGCTTACATATTATCCACGCACCATATTATTACAGGTTACGCCTACGCTATTATTATTATTTATTACATACATGATACATAAAACATTAACTATACCAGATGCATATACAACAGAGGATAAGACAAAAAGAAGAGAAAAGAGGAGTGAAATAGGAGAGAGAGCAGAGGAGAGAGGAAGAAGAGGAGAAGAGGAGACGAGAGGAGAGAGAAGAGAGGACAAAGACAGGAGGAGGAAAGGGGAGAGAGGAAGAGAGAGGAGAGAGGGAAGAGGGAGGAAAGAGGGGAAAGAAGAGGAAACAAAGAAAGAGGGGGAGAGAGATCGGGAAAGCCTGAATAGTAGATGTGGGAATGGTGGAAATGGAAGGAATGGAAGTTAGCTTTTGATGGGTGGGACTTTGAGTTGATAGTAAGTCTCCGAGTAGACTCAAATGGATACTTGAAAATTTGGTAGTGTGACTAAGATCCTCAATGTGTGGGCTCACCCTTAGAATTGGTAGTACTACATGAGTGTGGGCCCAAACCGAGGCGTATAGGGCCTCCTCGCCAAATGGCAATAACATCCCAAGGATGTCCAAACCGAGGGCAGGCCCCTAATGGTACCGTGGAATGGGCAAGAGAGAAGGGCTTATTGGGCCTGTGCAGCAGAGGTGCCCCGAAAATAGGAGATGAGCACAGGTTGTGCCACCTCCTTTCTAGTATTAATCTATAATAATAAAAGAATACCGCGTTAATAACGAATGTAACTCCACCCCCCATCGACGGCCTCCGTAGCCACTTGGCGCGATCCGAACGGTCCTAACGTAGCACCACGCGCCTAATGGCACATCTTAGACCTCCTTTCCTTTTTCCCAACCACTATCTAAAATTTTATGTTGCATGCAAGTGATTCAACTAGCCCCCTACCCTTCTTACTCCAACCACTAAACCAAGCATTTCTTTCTTCAACAAAATAGGAGGTCCATACTTAGTTGCCAGGCCATGGAAATTCTCGGGTTAATTAAAAGCTCCTGATGATCCTAGAAACTTCTAGAATGTTCTAGAATGAAGCTAGAGAGAGAAGAGGGAAAGATCGAGCATGCATATTACATGGCTAACGCAACATATATACAAAACAAAATGATGATGAACAAGGCTTTTTCATATGCCGCGCAAGAGGAAAACGCATAAGATTGTATTACATATGGCGTTTATGGCTATACATAAAATATGATGGCTGGATGATACTTCGCTATTATTATTAAATTACGACGGGATAGGCGTTCGCATGTCCATTTTCGCCGCTGCATTAATCGCGACATACCTGCCGTGCATACAAACATATTTTTGCCATATTGGTTATTAAACATAAATATTATTAACATCAAGACCCACGCACATGACATAACTCAGAGCATATCTCGCTATTTATTGTCAAGCTCTCCGTGACATGCTGGTTGGCCACACACCTTCACGCCATATGCCACCACCATACATAACCTGCGACAAGCTGACACATGACCAAGACATTGCTTTTTCCCACACATATTATTACATATTATTACAGATAAAAACCTGTCCAAAGTATTATTACACATACATAAACATGCCATATTTAACACATGCCATACATTACACATTACGTTTCATGACATCATTACACATTATTTATTTACATGCCACACAATATTTATTACATTTATTATTTACATTATTAAAACACATACATTGTTACATATATTATTTATTACATATTACAACATATTAAACATATTATGCTCATGGTTTACACCCATTTATATTAAAACATATTTTACATGACGACATATTATTATTAAACATCACCAGACATATTAAACATACGTTTCTTCTGGCTATTATGCAGCATAATACAAAACATATTATACGTTCCAGCATATGCATATTTAAGCTGAAAGTATACAGTTTTACCACCGTGATGACATATGTCACATGTATTGTTAAAATGACGGAAGACATTAAGTTTACATATCGCCTAAGATGACATATTCCGGAAACACATATTTATTATTATTACACTTTAAGCCGTACCATATTTACACATATTTATTACATATTAACAAAACACATAAACATATCAAAACAACGCGCGAGACGTGTTAACGCATAAAACATACATGCTCACAAGACATATTATTACGTCAAACATATGACATTATTGCCGTCATTGGCTATTATTACTATTACGTTTATGACACATGGACATATTGAATGATGACATCAAAGAGGACAGGAGAGTGAGGAGCATGAGAG
>JAJEKV010000040.1:8553534-8712417 GCA_021234155.1 Isoetes taiwanensis
ATGAGAGAGAGAGGAGAGAGAAGAGAGAAAGGGGAGAGGGAAGAGAGAGGAAAGAGAAAGAGAGAGGGGACAAACAGAAAGAGAGAAGGCCGAGGCGAGGCCCCGGACGGGCCGAGCCGAGGAAGGGTGCAAAAAAGAAGGGCACATGGGTGGGCCCAAACCGAGGCGAGGCCCCGAAGGGGCCGAGCCGAGGAATGAGTATAAAAGAAAAGGGCCCGGCCGTCAGGCCCTTTTCTAGTCTTTTTTGTGAGTCTGTCTGTATGTCACGCCCCATCGACGGATAAGGAGGCGCCATGTGGCTTGATCTGGGCCCTCCGTGGGCCTTGGCCTCTCAAAAGCTCCCAAGTTTGATGGACAAAATTTTTTTTGGTTTACCACGGACTTGAACCTTAGACATTGCCCCCCAAACCCCCCACCCTTACCACTAGACCAACCAGTCTTTTCTTAAAATAATGGAAGTCCATGCTTAGTTAAGGCCGGGAGCTAATTAATTCAAGGATCTCTAGGATGTTCTAGAATGTTCTAGAATCTTTTGGAATGTCCTAGAATGTTCCAGATGCTCATGAGTAAGTATCTCAGTCTAAAAATAGAAAGTTTCAGTCTAAAAATAGAAGTTTTTTTAAACTTTGCAAATGCTCAAAATAGAATGTTGTGGAATGTTCCAGGTGCTTTTGAGTAAGCACCTCAGTCTAAAAATGGAAAGTTTCAGTCTAAAAATAGAAAGTTTTTTAAAACTTTGCAAATGCTCAAAATAGAATGTTCTGGAATGTTCCAAATGCTCATAGGTAAGCACCTCAGTCTAAAAATAGAAAGTTTCAGTCTAAAAATAGAAAGTTTTTTGAAACTTTGCAAATGCTCAAAATAGAATGTTATGGAATGTTGCAGATGCTCATGGGTAAACACCTCAATCCAAAAATAGAAAGTTTTTTGAAACTTTGCAAATGCTCAAAATAGAATGTTCTGGAATGTTGCAGATGTTCAATGGTAAGCACATCAGTCTAAAAATAGAAAGTTTCAGTGTAAAAATAAGAATTTTGCTTAATAGAATGTTTCGGATGCTCTAGGGTAAGCATTTCAGTCTAAAAATAGAAAGTAGGGTAGTCTAAAAAAGGAAAAGTTTGCTAAAACTTTGCCAAAACTCAAAATAGGATGTTCTAGAGTGTTCCAGATGCTATAGGGCAACCACCTATGCTCTAGAAGCACCTCAGTCTAAAAGTAGAAAGTTTCTTGAAACAATGCTCAAAATGGCATGGGTGATACTTTAGAATTGACATACTTTAGAATTGGTAGTAAAGGTAGTAAATGTCGCCTCATGGGCATGTGTGAGTATGCTACTCATAAATGATGCTTTGTTGGTAATGGAATAGAGGGTTCTGGAATGTTGCAGATGCTCAATGGTAAGCACATCAGTCTAAAAATAGAAAGTTTCAGTCCAAAAATAGGAAGTTTGCTTAAACTTTGTAAAAACTCGAATAGAATGTCCTAGAATATTTCAGATGCTCTAGGGTAAGCATCTCAGTCTAAAAATAGAAAGTAGGGTAGTCTAAAAACAGAAACGTTTGCTAAAACTTTGCCAAAACTCAAAATAGAATGTTCTAGAGTGTTCCAGATGCTATAGGGCAACCACCTATTCTCTAGAAGCACCTCAGTCTAAAAGTAGAAAGTTTCCTGAAACAATGCTCAGAATAGAATATTCTGGAGGTGATACTATGGAATTGGTAGTAAGTGTGATGGGTATGATGGGTGTGTGTAAGCTTCACATGGGTGATACTTTAGAATTGACATACTTTAGAATTGGTAGTAGAGGTAGCCTCATGGGCATGTGTGAGTATGCTACTCATAAATGATGCTTTGTTGGTAATGGAATAGAGGGTTGAAAATGTGTAAATGTTCGATATACCCCCGAGATGTTCAATGTGAGTAAGATCCTCATAGGTGATACTTTAGAATTGGTAGTGTTCTCCTCATGGGTGATACTTTAGAATTGGTAGTAGGGCATGTGTGTATATGGACTTGCATGGTAGTAGGTGTAATACTTTAGAGAGAGAGAGAGGAGAGAGAAAGGGGAGAGGGAAGAGAGAGGAGAGAGGGAAGAGAGAGTGGGAAGAGAGAGGAGAGAGGGAAGAGAGAGGAGAGAGAGAGGAGAGAGGAGAGAGGAGGGAGAAGGGAGAAAGGAAGAGAGATCCGGGGAACTGACCCCGAGAAAGGGTCCAATGTGAAAGGTCAAAATGGGCTCAAATGGAAAGGGGGCCCCTGAACGGCCATAGTTTAGAATGGATAGTAAAGAAAGTAAACGTTTTCTAGTTATATTATAAAATTATAGCGTAAGTATGTCATGATTCAAATCCCAATTTAGACGGCTGAGATCATCTGCATGCATCCAAAGGCTGGCACGACTTCCCATTACCGTGATTGATCATGCTTTGATCTCTTAAGGGAAAAAGAAAAGGGAGGAGGAAAGTGGAAAAGTGAAGGGCAAAAGGGCGCCGGAAAAAGGGAAAAAGGGAATAGGGAAAAAGAAAGGAAAAAGGCACAGGAAAAATTAAGAGGAAAGAAAAAGAAAAAGAAGGGAGAAAGGGAAGAGGAAAAGTGACACAAAGAAAAGGGGAAGAAGGAAAGAGTGAGGACACAAGAAAAAAGGCAAGGGAAAAAGGGAAAAGGAAAAGGGTTGTGAGAAGAGAAATGAAAAGGGCATGAAAAAAGGAAAAAGAAAGGAAGGGGGGGAGAGGGGAGAAGAGGATGCAAAAAAATGACACTAGGAAAGGGGAGGGGGGAAAGGGTGGGAAAAGGGAAAGGAAAAATAAAAGGGGAGGCGAAAGGAAAAAAAGGGCATGGAAAAAGAGGAAGAGAGAAGGTTGAAAAGAGAAGTGAAAAAAAAAGGAGGGGAAAGAGTAAGAAAAGAGGAAAAGGGAAGGCAAGGGAAAAGAAAAAAGAACAAAGGAGGAAAAGGAAGGAAAAAGAGCACGGGAAAAATGAGAAGAGGGAAAGGGTGGGAAAACGGAAGGGAAAAATAGGGAGAGAAAAAAAGTGGGGAAAATGGAAGGGAAATATGGCATAAGGAAAAAGTAAAGGGAAAGAGAAAAGGAAAAGGGAGGGGAAGAGGGAGAGGGAGAAATATAAGGGAAAATGGGAAGAGAGAAAGGGTGGGGAGAGGAGAAATAGGGAGGGGAAAAAGGCCATCGAGAAAAGGAAAAGGTGAAGGGGAAAGGGAAGGAAGAAAAGAAAAATGCAAAAAGGAAAAAGTGAAAGGCAAAAAGAGGAGGCAAAATAAGGGAGAGGGAAATAAGAAAAGGGAAAAGCGAGGAATAGGAAAATGGAAAAAAGAAACATGAAAAAAAAAGAGAGAGAAAAGAGACTGAGAAAAACGGAAGCATGGGAAAGGGCAAACGGGAAAAGGGGGAAAGGGGAAAAAATAAGGATAAAATGGAAAAATAGATAAGGGATGGGAGGGAACAAAGAAAAAGGAGGAAAAATGAAAAAGGGAAAAGGAGAAGAACACGACGAATGGAAAAACGAAAAAAAAAAGCAAAAGGGTAGGAAAAAGGGGGAAAAGGAGGGAAAAGGGGGAGGGAGGAAAAAGGAAAGGGGATGGAAGAAAACGGAAGAGGAAAATAGAAAAGGAAAGACGGGGAAGGGGAAAATAAAAAAAGGAAATGGGAGAAATGGGATAATGGAAAAAGGTAAATGGAAAATAGAAAAGAGAAATGGGGAAAGAGGAAAATAAAAGAAGGAAAAAGTGGGGAAAGGCAAAAGGAAAAAGAGAAAAGCAAGGGCAACTGAGGAATGCAGTCAAATGTTCTTATTTGTGTAATTAAGTTCATTTATTAATTGCTCCATTGCATTATTTATAGTTCTTAGCTATGCCGAGCAATGTTGGGCTCCATTTCTAGTTATATTAATGATTTCTTTACACCAAATTGGTCCAAACAAAATTATCTTTATTCAAAATTGCAAGCTTTCTAAAGCTTGTTTTTTCGGATCCTCCTAGCCAAGTGGAGGTCCTTTGGCATTAGCCCTCTTCGCATGGATGGCACATAGGTTGCCTTCCTCGAAGAGTTGTACCAGCTCTGCCTCTGCAGCCTCTTGCAGAAATCGGACCGTTAGGGATGTAACCCTACAATCAGTCTGAAACTCCTGCATAACCTCCCGGAGGAGCTGTTCCAACGGCGCCTTCCAGAGTAGGAGATTAGTGCACTGCTAGAAGTGTCTAATCTCCCTGAACACCCTGGCGTGCTTGGAGTTGCGTCCATGGTGGACCTTCTTTGGAGGTTCTGGCCGGGTGGTGGCTTCGGCTGATTCTTTGGTCTGCTGCCTTTAACGTACTTTTGTATGTTCTGCCTGCAATACCCGTCATTGTACCTTTTCCATCTTCTTAGGTACTCCTGGTATGCTTTCTTCTTCCTCTCGAACTCGTGGACCTACTTCACCACCTTAGGTGGCTTGGGCCACTTAGGGTAAGGTGGCCAGGCATCGGGATTAGTCTCGACGTCCCCTTTTGGCTCCTCTTCCCCATTCCTGCCTTCTACCTCCACCTCTTCGTCCTCCTCCTTCTCCTCGGCCGCTTGCTCCTGACGAGGTTATTCAATATGGATTGTTCCCTTGGACTTGTCTTGGTCCTTTTTGGACCGCTTCTCCCTTCTCCTGGCCTCCTTCTCTCGCTCCCTCTGCTTTCTCGTCGCTCAATCTTCCAGCCATTCTGCTACCTTTCCTTCCCCTTCTTTTTGCTGGGGCTGTCGTCTACTTGATGGCGCTCCTCCTCCTATTGCTCCCAGTCTTGCTGCTCCTCTTGTTCGTGCTGCTCTTGGCAGGTCTACTGCTCCTCTTGACTGAGCGAGGGCGTGCCGAGCACGACTGTTTTGCCCGTTCGCTGTGTGTTCCCCAACGAGCTGCTGGGCGCCTGCTCGTGGGAAGAGTGGAAGGTTTCGTCCGTGCAGTCTGACGAATCATGATGCTCCTCCTCCCTTCCAGGCCTGAGGTGCTCTTGAATCTCCTTGCCGCCCTTGCTGCCATCTCCTCCATGGTGGGCCTCTGTTTGGGGCTCCTATATTTCCTGGCGGTGCATTTGGTGCGAGCCATATCTTACGGTCAAGGAAATGGATTAGCTTAAGCTGGCGATCAAGAAAGAGAGGTTTAAGGAGTGTTAGGGAGAGTGGGACCCTAAAATGATATTTAAAAAGGGCAAGGTCCTTTGAGGGCTAGGAATAGTCCTCACCATTAATACCCCTATTAATTAGCCCTCCCAATTAAATATCTCTACTATATATAGTTATTTCCTTATTATAATTAAATTCGAATTTTTCCTAATAGTTTAGTGTGCCAATTATGGATTTGCATCATTTTTTACCCGGGTCCCGGATTGGAATAATTCTTCGACCCATTTTGGGTGAAATTTGATGCTCATGTATAATTTCCAATCCAATCTTACTAGAATGCTAATTTGACTCATTCTTTTTCCTGCGTCTATAATTTAGCCTAACTTTATGACCCCACTACTTAGGAGAAAAAAATTTCTTCCATTTTTGGAAGTTCAATGTTGGACTTTCCATTCCATGCTCTATTAGGTCAGTTAGACTACTTAGTCAGGTATATGATCAGTGTTAGCTCTTGGTCAACCAAGAACATTGTTCTGATACCGTTGCGATGCTCCCTACTAAATATACGATGCTCGGTCGTACATCTTGTAGGAAATCCCCCATCCAGCCCTCTGACCACATAGACCCCCCATCTATCCCGCATCCAAGATATCCCTAGTGCAGGACGGGGACACGGAGGTGCCTTGACGCCCTTCCCCTATGGGCTCCTATAGCAGCGGAAGCATAACATAACATCAGCACTAACACTATATAATACAATCAACTACCTCAAAGGGTAGCACATCCATACTACTACAGATATATCAAAGATACCAACAAGCCATAAAACATATGAGATCCTACCCAGGCTCAGACTCGTAAGGTAAGTAAACTGACAGCTGGGCCTCAAGTTAGAGCAGACCGAGATATGGCAATGGCAGGGCTGGCTATAGACAATGGCTAGGGTTGACCACTCCATCCGCCCCTCCTGTGCATACTTTGCAGACGGGCTAAGTCGGGCTCTGATGTGACTATAACCTGCTGGATATGAGGTCTGATGATATCACCCACCGAGACTACTCCGGGTTGCATCTCCCCGGTCCGAGGAGGTAGGAAGGATTGCATCTCCCCTTCCGAGGACTAGTGGCTCCATAAGCAGCTAGAGAATCATAGTGACACACGATTCCTACCCGCCTGAACTCCCCAAAACAAGAGCCAGGTTAACACCTGCAACTCTTGAGGGTCAGGGCGACACCATTGACCAAGGAAGTGTGGAAGCATACCCCGCCCACACGAAGTGACCGACTATAGGCCTAGCCCACGATGGGTCCCCAGTAGCCGCGCTGAGTAGGGATCTCCTTCCGCTTTGCCACTAGCCTCGTTGTATGGTGCTAAGTCACTCGATAGCCCCCGTAGCCAGGTGGGTTCCTATGTACAGGCCGCATAATAATAGGAACTAAGGGGTCTAAACTAGAAGCATCATCTAGATAATAGTCACTAGGTCCCTATCCCCCCTTACCAATACACAAGATGGTGCAACATGATCAACCAACATCGTACATCAACATAACATGATAATAATGAAGATATATCTAAGCCTAATCACATGCATCTAACTTACAATTAGGGTTCATTGATTAGGGTTCCAAACCTAGACTAGGGGTTTTAGGAAGGCTCTACTAGCAAGATAAGCTGGAATCCTAGGTTCCAGATGATCTACCTATGAAGCTACTATGAATAGCTGCTCCGGACGAACTTCCTCCAACTCCTGGGGTCTCCATGAATTGATGACGAGTTGAGTGTTTCCTCTTCCATCTGATGAGTGTATTGCCTTGGGGACAATCTAAGCTACGCCACAACGAACGGCGTTCAAAACAGAGTTCCGACCGAAGAACAGGTCTCAAGGCAAGTGGAGCCAAAAAGTGGCCTAGGGTTAGGGTTAGGGTACTTATAGGTTAGGGTTCCATGTCACTGCCACATGACTCCAATGGGGGTGCTTCCATCTGGTGGGTGCCCACTAGGCTGAGGCCATGTGGAAATGGCCTTAAGCATAAGGTTGGCTAAGTTATGTAAGTAACTTGGCCATGTCCACTTACTATGGTATACAAGGCTATAAAAATAGGCTTGTACAATGACGAGGCCTAGAAATATACGTATTTATGGCATATATTTTCGGGGAACATCACATTTTCCATTCTCGCTACAAGTGCGATTACGATTAACCGTGGAGAGAACTATCACACCTAGGTCAAAAGAAATTATGGAAGAAAGATTTCATAAGTATAAATGATGAGGTAATAATAGGATGAATTGCAGACTATATTGATTCCAAACAGTATTTTGATGGCTCGAAATGTACTACCAATGAGCCCCGACACTGCTACTGCAAGCGGGGGAGGGGCAGATATATGACACCCCAAATATCCAATCAGGAGAAAGATACCCACAATGACGAAGATCGCTAAGAGTTGAGCCTCCGCCATGACTATATTGATTTCAATATAACATTGAGTCCAAACGCTCATGTACAAAATACAATACATATATATACCCAATGTATTTATACCAAAGAGTGTTGTCCACTAGTGGTTTAGATGGACACTGGGTACTGGTTTATCTGGACACTGTGTAGTGGCTTTTTTGGACAAGTCCTGTTCAGGGTAGGATTATACATTGAGTAAAAATACTCATGTACAAAATATACTATGTATTTATACTAAACATATTTATACCGAAGAGTGGTGTCCACTAGTGCTTTATCTGGACACTGAATAGTGGTTTATCTCGACACTGAGTAGTGGTTTTTCTGAACAAGCCATGTTCAGGGTAGGATAAAAAATTCAGTACTTGTAGTTCAGGGTATTTATACCAGTAGTACTTGTAGTCAATGCTAAAGAGTATCCTTGTGGTTTATTCGGATACTCTGTAGTGGTTTATCTGGATACTACCTAGTGGTTTATCTGAACACTGTGGGAATATGTATGGGATATAAATAGTATGGTAGAAATACTCCAAGTATTTGTACGAATAGGACTTGTACGCAATGTTGAAGAGTACCCTTGTGTTTTATTTGGACACTACCTAGTGGTTTATTTGCACACTGTGAAGTGATTTATCTAGACATTGTAGGAATACACATTGGATAAATACGCTATACTAGTAATACTTGTAGTCAATGTTGAAGAGTACCCTTGGGGTTTATCCGGACACGGTAATGGTTTATCTGGACACTACCTAGTGCTTTATCTAGACATTGTGGGAATATTGATTGGATACAAATACTATTCGTATAAATACTCCAAGTATTTGTACCAAATATTTGTATGCAGTATTGCAGAGTATTCTTGTGATTTATCTAAACACTAGGAAGTGTTTTATCTGGACATTTGTGACGGTCCTTTGCCCGACACTGCTTTGATACGTAAATATGCTATACAAATACCTCAGGATCCACGGGTGCAGAACTTATGTGTCGTCCCAAACTCCCAAACAGTATGTTGCGGCATCTCTGAGTTACTGGTCTCTAGCCCAGAGATAACCTTCAATTAGATGCAACTTGACGTGACCGACGTCAAGTCCTCACTAGCGAGCTTCATCAGTGCCCACTCGCTAGCGTCAAGTGATAAACAATCGTAGCCTCGGTTTTTGCTTAGTCTCTCCGAAGAGCTGTGGACAGACCAAGGCGCAATCTAGGCTAGCAACATGATAACATCTTGTCAAAAATATCTAATAGCAATGCAATAATAAATAGTCAAAAATTAAGCTTTAAAAATCGATATTACGAATGGTCAAAATTGGGTTGAGTATGCATCTTGCCCATTCCATTGTTAGTGGTCCTCGAATCTATGTGTCCCTTCCCACTTGTGTTTATATTCCTCAATCAGTGGTAGTTAAGAGCTGTCCTCTTTTCTTCAAATATAAGCTACATCTGCTTAATGGACTAGAGCTTGCCAAGATGTTTCCCAGTGTTGAAGGTTTTGCTACTCATAGATCTAGGCAGACTCCTGTATCTGCCTTCCCAATCCTGTATCTTCTACACCGTATTAGATAGCATCTTCTTCAGCTGCATGTCCTATTGTGTCATCTTCTGATGCCTCTCCTTATACTACCTTTAGAAATACATTTGCATTCATTAGGACCAATGGTGCAAGACATTTGGATATACGCATCCAACTACAAATTGCTTCCTTAGAATTTGAACTATCTAATTAAGGTTTTTGCCATGATTTGAAGGAAAGCAACATTTTTCTATGGATTCAGGTGAGGATTCCAAATTTAAAAAGAACATCCAAAGCTTTGGCACTCAATTGAACCATTCTTGAGGTATCCTGCTTGAAGAACTACATCGATTTCAGTTTGGCGGGGAGGGGATTGACAAAAAAAAATACAAATCATGTTAGTTGCCAACAACTAGTAATAATTTCTGATATTTGCCCAAACCTCAGTTCTGGAGAAGGTTTGTAGGGGGACTTTTTGCCCAAAGCTATCTACTTAAATACCAACTTCAAAGCCACCTTAGGAAGGGTTTAAAAGGCTATTATTGACTCCACCAAGCCTCTAATGACTTTGACTAGGATTTTAAATGAATATAATATCTTGTAGGGAGTCGTTAAGGATTGTAAATGTTTTTTTTTTTAGGGATGTCAAAAATCAAAGAGTCAAATACAAGTACAAGTTCATAGACAATTATAAAATCTCAGCAGATAAGCAGAGGCCCATTGACTGAAGCAACCTGCCAAAGCATAAGAGCGCACATCCAAATACTCCTCAAAGATCAATCGCCTCTTATAAGTGGCAAGTGAAGAACAATAGTACGACTTAGAAATGTGACCTTGAGCTTCTTAGAGAATATGGTTATCTGCGACATCCAAAACTTTGAAGATTACCAGTCTTTGTCTTTTCCAAATAGTCCAAAGCAACTATCGTGCTGCAAGATATTCCATACCATAGAAGATTTTTTGGCTGGAATGTGCTTACTTTGCCCCCTATATATGTGGATATATTGGTTATGACCACTAACATGGTATAAGTCGATGACCCTCAAAATTGCTAAACTTTTGGGTGCAATCCCTATGATCTCCTAGATGTGAGGAATTGGAATTCATGATAACCTCCAGCATGGTAGAACTTCTGGCTCGAATGTGCTTAGTTATCCTCTAGATGTGGGGGATTTCATCCAATATCTGAAATTCCATATTTGGTGGTAGGAATCCCTGTTTTCCCTTTTCAAGAATATTGGGAACTATATTGCACTGGAAGTCTCCCCGGACAGGGCCCCCAGAGTTTAGGCCCAGATTGATCTTCTAAAACCAATTCCTAACAGCATTCACTACATCGATTACTTTGGGAACCCAAAGATTCTAAAGCTGGCCTAGAACGGTCTCCCACAGCCTTGTGCCATTTGTGGCATTCGGCTTCATAGTGGGGGTATTTGCAAGGGAACGCGGGCAGTGAAGACTACTCAACAGGTGGAACAGAGGAAAGATGAAGAATGGATTACTCCCAACAAAAGAGGGAAAACCCAAAACAATCCTACTCAGAAATACAGGAGGAATATCAATGGCAGTGCTAAAAGGAAAGCAAAGAAAATGAAAGAGAAGGAACTGCAAGCTGAAAATCAGAAGTTGCTGGACCATAACTTGAAATAACAGAGGACGGAATGGAGGAAGAAAGTGAGGTTCCATGATGACAATTCAGTTAAGGTCCTCAATAAGGCCAAGGGGAAAGAAATCCTGGATCCTGATGCTTTGGTGGTGACCCCAGCCCATGAACATAGGGCTAAAGTCCTTACCATTGAAGAACCTACAGCTCCCCCAATAAATGAATTCTCTGAGTCTGATGACTCTGGTGGGAAATTTATTGAACATGGAGAACCCTCTTTCAAATCCTCCCCTCCCCCTGTTATTGAATTGTTCAAAGAACAATCCCCTCAGTTCAAGCATGTGGACTCTGCTCCAATGCAGAAGGAAGCTCAGGAGAATGTCCCCAGACATATTGAAAAGCTGAACTCTGATCCATTGCAGAGTGTTGTCCCCTCAGTCATTGGGACTCAAGGGGTGGGCTTAGAACCAGAAGAAATTCTTCCTACAGGTTTAATTATTGACAATTCTCCTCCTCTTTTGGGACAGGAGGTTCAATTGTCTTTACTTCCCCTCAGCTAGGGCTGAGTGAGAATGAGGGGCTTACTCTTTAGAGTCAAGTGACTCGGACACTCCTCAAGGTAAATTCTGGGATGATGGAAAAAGTAGTGAAGATGAAGGTGAGGTTGTTGATGGGGTAGAGACTTTTTTCACACCACAAACAACTAAGAAGACAAGACAAAGAAAGGTCTATACACCTAATCCGTATGGGCCTATTACTAGATCCAAAAGATTATGAAGATTGTCACATGGAACGTCAGAGGAATTAAGGGCCCCTTGAAGCGAAAACGTGCTATTATAGCAATGAAGGAAATGAAGGCTGACATAATCCTCTTCCAGGAGCATAGGCTTCCGAGTTTTGAAGCCTCCAACCTTGGGAACTGGGCAATGCCTAATGGGGGCTCCATCTGGTCCCCTGCAGATGGAACTAGGGGGGGAATCTGTACTATTTGGAACTTCTTCCCCTCTATTGGTTCCTACCAGCACCAATCTGGCAGATGGCATGTGGTTTTCCAGCATATTAATGGAGAAGAGATTGGGATCATAAATGTGTATGCCTCCATTGATCCAGAGGAGAGGGAGAGACAATGGAAGGAGATGGCAGACTGGATACACACAAAAAAAGTAGACAGCTGGCTTTTGAGTGGAGATTTCAACAACACTCCTCAATGGGATCAGAAATTAGGGAAGAAGTTGAATATGTCAAAGAATGAAAGAGTTCAATGGGACAGACTTATGACCTTATTTGTCTATCAAGCCCCTTCTTCATCTAATGTGTACTCCTGGAGCAACAAGAGGGCAGGGAATGACAGGGTGTACTGTTTACTTGACAGGTTTTACACAAGGAATAATACTTGGCCACAGATAATAGTAACTTTATATCAGACCACTTCCCTCAATGCTTGGAGTATAGTAATTCTTTTAAAGGTGGAGCCACCATTCCCTTTAAATTGAACACTAGCTTGCTCAACAATGAAATATTCTGTCAAGAATTCCAAGCATTCTATGAGTCCCTACATCCTTTGCAACAAAGTGGCTCAATGAAGGGATTTATGAGCAGAATGAGACAAATTAAGGATTGGTTAAAGGTCTGGGGCAGGAACTGGAATGAGAAGCTGAAAAAAGAAAAAAGGGACATTTAGCTTCAAGTAAAAGAGGTTAGGCAGAAGATTTTCTCTGATCCACATAATATTGTGCTACATAAGGAAGAGGAAATTCTTGAAAGAAAAGTCAAGAACATTGAGGAGTCTGAATCCAGGAGCCTAATTGTCAAAAGCAAGTGTGTGAACATTAATAATATGGATAGGTGCAGTTCCAAACTGTTCTTCAAGACTGCCAAAGGTAGAATTATGAATAATGGAATCATCTCGGTTTCAGAAGGAAACCAAAACATATCAGGATAGGACCTAATGCATTTCTTCTATGAGAAATATAGAAGCTTGTTTGCTCAAGAAGAGGTGGATGATGATAGCTTTGAGGCTTTCTTTGATAAGCTAGGACCAGCTGATAATGTCATAGATGATACACATCTTCTTGAGTGCCCCTCTGAAGGTGAGATTGAAAGGGTCCTAAAAAGCATGGCTAATGGGAAAAGTCCTGGCCCTGATGGTATCCCTCCAGAGTTTTTTGTTTCCTTCTGGAATATAATGAAGCAGGATGTTATCACTTTTATTCAAGGGGCCTGGTCTGCACCTAAACTACACCCTGCCATCAATGCTGGTTTAATAGCCCTTATCCCCAAACTTCTTTTCTGATTGGAGACCAATTTCCCTCACAAACTCTACTTATAAAATCTTGGCCAAGATCTTGGCAAACAGAATCAAAGGGATTCTCCAAAAGATTATTAGCCCAGTTCAGTCTGCCTTCCTCCCAGGTAGAAGTATTTTGGACAACTTTGTTGGTGCTCATGAGGGATTGCATTGGAATTCCTACTCCAAGCAAAACTGTATGCTAGTCAAGTTGGACTTCAGACGGGCCTATGACACCATTCATTGGAAATTTTTGTATAGAGCAATGGCACAGTTGGGGTTCTCTAATAAAGTCATAAATAGGGTGCATAGTCTTAATGTGGCTGACTGCTCTGCTGTTTTGGTGAATGGGACTCCCACCAAGTTTTTTGAGTGCAAAAAAGGGGTTCAACAAGGATGTCCCTTGGCTCCCTATCTTTTCTTGATAGTTGCAGAAATGGTCACAAGGGCCACTCTGTCCCTTATGGCTGTCTTCAGTTGCCACAGAATCTGGGAGAATTTTCAATAATGCAATATGCTGACGATACTTTTGCCTTCCTCCAAAATGATGGCTCCAGTTTACCAATTTTCCTGCAGATGCTTAATCTCTTTGGAGGGGCCTCTGGAGTCCGATTGAATAAAAACAAAAGCGCAATAGTGATGCAAACAAATCCGGAAGAGATACATGGTATAAGAGTTACAGGCCATAAAACTGCCACTAGGCTTCTTGGCCTCCCTTTGGCAATAAACATGAATCTAGCAGGGCTGTGGGATTCCATTGTCAATAGAATGAAGAAAAAGATTCAAATGAACCCAAAATTCCTCTCTCTTGCAGGAAGGGTTGGGATTGTTAACAGTGTGATTGCAAGCACACATATTTTTTTCTCCTCTGCTATCATTGCTGATAAATCCTCATATAGGAAACTTGAGTCAGCTATGAGGGACTACATTTGGCAAGGGGCCAGAATGGTCTCTTGGGAAAATTTGACCCTGCCTAAAAAAGAAGGAGGCCTGGGGTGTAAAGATCTCTTCATCCAAGCACAAGCTCTGGCTGCAAAATTAGTGTGGAGAACCTTGTTGTCGGATACCCTCTCACCAGCTTTAAAACTGGTGAGATATTGGTTGGGGGCAACATCTTTGGTGGGGGCCCCCTCTCTTCCTCATCAACTTCCTGACTCAGCCTTCTTCCAACTCAGAGCTGCCCCTGGCACCTCAAAAATTTTGAGAAGAATTTTCTCTGCCTGGAACTTGGCCTCCACTTGCTTTTGAGCCCGGCCTCTTAATTCAGTCAATGATGATTTTGGCTTTTTCTGGCATCAGGATCTTGTTGCAGAAGAGGATGGATGTTTGGCCTTAAAACACCCTCTTAAATATAAGGAATGTCATCAAACAGGGCTTCACACCATAGGCTCTTTAAGAAGTAACAATAATTGGAAAGAATGGCGTGATTTAGCCCCTCAGCTCTTGGATACTGACACAAACAGAAACATCTATATTGCAGTAACTAGGAATCCATTGGGACAAGGCAACTGCTCCCATAATTGGATCTGTGGTGGGCACGGATATAAGGTATCTGAGATATACAGCTTGCTTCTGGATAAAACTCAATTAAAAGTCAGCAAAGTCCGGTACTATCATCAAGACACAGCCATTGCAATCATCAAACAAGGTTGGAAGTTACAATGTGCAAATAAAATAGCGTTCTTTAGATGGTTACTCCTGAACCAAAGCATCAAAACCAACAGTTTTTGGGCTTAGTTTGGCAGTCATATTTCAGATCTGTGCCCATTGGGATGTGGGCTAAGAGAAACGAGCTCTCATGTGTTTACTTGTATCTGGCGCTCCCTTTTTTGGCAGTGGATTCAGCCTTTAGTGCAACAAGTCCCCTCCGATGAAGCTTCTCTCCTTCAATATCTTAATCAAATTTCTCCTTTTAGAGGGACTATTAGAATCCTTAGCTGCTGGGCTGTATGGAAGCATAGAAATGAGGTGGCCATAGCAGGATCGGCCCCAAATCTGAATATGCTCAAAGCTTCCTTTCAGGTCCTTCTAGCTGAGGCTGCCATGGCCCATAGGGCACAAAAGGGCTTGAACTATGATCGACATTGGGATTCCTTGGGAACCTTCAATGGTTTCTTTCAATTTTTTTCCATCCTCTTTAATGATGTGGATTCTTTGTTTGACAGAATTCCTGCCACGGTTCGCTTATCTAACCAGGAAGCCATAGATGCCCTTCTCTGCATCACCTTTACCCGACTGCTGGATGATGAAGACATATGGAAGTACAATCAAGAGATTAGGCCTTATTTCCAGGCTAAGCTGAAGATTCATGAGGATGCCCGGAACTCTTGGATTATGTATCTGCTGGATTCTACAGATTGTGGTCCCAATGAATTGGATGACATGATGTTTGTCCACACAGATGAGGCCTTTGCTATTATCACTCTCGATGGTGTACCCGAAATTTTATGAGTAGATAGTATGCAGACCTACCTATCAGTCTAAATGAATCCAGTTTCTGAACAATACTACTGTTTTAAAGTGGTTTTATATTTTGTCTGGGTATCCTTCCCATAAAGGACCTTGATGGCTTGTTTTTTGCCATCATTACTTTTTCCCATTGCGGGCTATGATTGTCTGCTACTGGGTTTTTGTATGTACGACTATGTAATCTTTTTCATACAGTAATATAATCTCTGCCGTTTCCTCAAAAAAAAAAAAAAAAAAAAAAAAAGGTTGACTAGTGTAAAGCCTAGTCAAGTAAATCCTTGTCTTTGTGGGTCTTTCCACTAACATGCAAGATAAGGACATAAAGTAGATTGTGGATCTCAACCTATTGAATTTTCATCCCATGTTGACACTATCAAGCAAAGACCTATTCATTTTTCACCCCACGTTGACACTGACACAAGAACATTCCAGCTTGACTGGGCGTTTGGAAGCCTCTATGAAGAGGTTTAACTCCTTGATGAGGTAGGTTGAGCTCCTTGATGAGATAGGTGTTCAGCACCTTGTCTTGGTAATTTCAGCCTTCTCGATGAGGTAAATGTGGGGAATTGGTTTTCATGATGAACCTCAATGTGGTAGAACTTCTACCTCGAATGTGCTCATTTGTCATCTAAATGTGGGGAATGTCATACCATATCTTAAAATCCCTATTTGGTGGTAGGGTAGGGTTAGGCTACCTAAGCTCATCTAGTCAAAGTAAGTTATTATCTATGTGGGTCGTGACCATTAGTCAAGGATATTATTTTTGTGGGTCTTGACCTATTTAATACTCATCCAAAGTGCTTGGCTGGATGCTCGATGTTTGGAGGAGGAGAGGTTCGCCTCTTTGACGAGGTAGGTTGTCATTATTAGATGTCGTTTTCAGGCAGCAATAGAACGAAATGTGGCCACAGAAAACTACTGACTTGTTGAACGAAATGCAAGCCCTGAAAATCCCTTTGTATAAAATGCAGCTATGTTTTCCATTCCATTATTCCAGTGTTGAATCATGAGTAAGTTTAGCCTTGCGGTTCTTCTGTGCCTGTTTAAATTTATTTTATCAATTTGTGCTTATCAGAAGACAGATCCATCTGAAGGTACAATTTTTTTTTAGGTGTACGCATATTTGACGCTGTTGCAAAAACTATCTTGCTGATCAAGCTTTCTTTTGCTTTTCATAGTTACATCGCTTAAAATTTTTCATGATACATTAGTGGGAGATGGTGAAGCTATGTGGAATTTTAATGTTGATCCATGCATTCATGCGATGGGAGGTGATCCGACGGATGGATGGTATGATGCTGCTATTCTTAAATACGAGGTTGAAGAGGCCAGTGGTATAGATTGCCGTTGCAACAACACAATTTGTCATGTCATCAGAATGTAAGTTACCCTGTAACACATTTTTCTTGTCGGAAATATAGGTTTTCTCAATGGCCAAAAAGGAACAGACCTTTTGATGCCATTAATAACGTGGTTATTATCTGAGAATATGATTCAAATAACCTCCTAGACTAGGATTATTTTGTTCCCATCCTAGCAAGTCCTGAGCACGGGCATCATGGTCTACGCAGAGATGTGGTGGGCAAGAATGTTTCTGGTCAAATATCAAAAGAGATTGGCAGTTTTGCATACCTTCAAAATCTGTAAGTCTTTCCCAAAGAGGGATGCTTAGAGTTGAAAGGTTATTAGCAAATGAGATATCAAGGCTTATGTGATATTAGCCATGCTAGTGTTATATGTATGTTCTTACTGTGGATTGCAAATGTATGCTCTTACTGTGGATTGCAAGTAAAATTTTCCTTTTCCAGGAGACTAGATAAGACCAGGATTAATGGCCCAATCCCAAAGGAAATTGGTATGCTCAGCTTGGTGCAGTACCTGTGAGCAAAAAGCCATAAAGAATTTTTTTTTTTTTAGTTCAACAAATTCTGACCTTTTAAATTCCATTCTGAAACAGCTCGTTCACCAAGAACAGGCTCTCTGGATCCCTACCTCCAGAAATTGGCAATATGTCTAGTTTGTTAACCTTGTGAGTTCTATCCTTAACCTAGACCTTGATAAGGTTTGCTAATTGCTCTTCTATTTTGGTCAGGGGTTTGGGCACAAACCAGCTTAGTGGGGCATTGCCAAAGGAGCTTGGCGAAGTAACAACGCTTCGAGAGCTGTAAGATCCCTGAACTAAAAATCATACGTGCTGCATATAGATACATATGTTTTTGCCTTGCCTGTAAATTCTTTGGGGTACCTACGACATCTGTATAGATGACATTCCAAGAGTTAAAGGAAAAATTTACGTCGTCTTAACAAGACCATGATGCAAAAGTCTATTTCCCGAAGCTTAATCAATTATAACATGTTTTCAACCCCGGGAATGAGAGCCAATGCTTTGTATGAAATATTCATCAAATCTAGAGATCCGCCGAATTACGAAATGGAGAGAATTGGAAACCAATTTCTTGAATTTTCCTTCCCTTCAATTATGCTCTTGTAGTTTAGTGTTCTTTAAAGAAAACGACTTAGCACGACTTAGCTAAAATGCTTTAACACAAATACAAGCCAATATCGGGGTGGACCTAAAATAAGGAATTAAACATACTACTTTTCCAAATACAAAACAAAAACTGAGAAAAAAGAAATTTCACAACAATCACCCACCATATGTAGCATTTTTGAAAAATGGACAAAAGAAACCCAAGAAGAACTTGTAAAGGAAGATCAATCCCGCAAAATACACTTCTTATGCAAATCTTCTTATTCTAGTCGTCAAGATGAATCAACACCAATCACATGGGCAGCTCCTAAGATAAGGTATTGCATCCTGGAGTTACACCAATCACATGGGCAGCTCCTAAGATAAGGTATTGCATCCTGGAGTTGTTTGGCTAGCCTGCATGTGACAGATGTGATAATGAACAGAGACTAATATCCTTCAAAAAAAAAAGAAAATTAGCACAATATTTGGATTGTGTGATTGTTGTTTCTAAATTTTATTTTCATTAGGAACAAGCTATTTATTTCATGAGAGCTGACAATGTAAAAAGCGTAATTATGTAAAGATTTCTCATGTTCTCTGCAGTTGGATAGCAGATAATAAATTTGAAGGCGAGATTCCTCTAGAGCTCAACCGTCTTAAGGGCTTACAAAAGTTGTAAGTGAAATAAGCACCCTATAGTTGTTTATATTACTAAGATTTTTTTTTCCCGCCAAACTTTATAATGCACTCTTGAGGGGAATTTGATTTTAAATATTAGCGGATAAGTACAAACAATTTTGGTTCCCTTAGGGGCCAAAAAAAGAAAAGAAAATTAGTGCAAAGATAATCAGTAACAAGTAATTTTATTCAGAGTAGAAAAAAGAGGTTATTAAGATAGAGTGCAAATTCAAACATCTACTGTCAACAAATGCTAATGAACAATGAAGTTGATTCCAATAAAGAACACACAAGAAATGGAATAACAATGATAATTTCAAAAACGAAGACAATAATAGGAAGAATGTTCTAAATTTTTCTTCACATCTTAATGCATATAAGAAGTAGAAAAGAAGTTTAATAGTTTGCAAAGAAGAAGAACACACTTTTAAAGAGGAAAGAACACGGAGCTCTGAAACTCCACAAATGCCTAAAATCAGAAGCAAATTTGCAAGCACCTAGGAAGAGATGCATCTAAAGAAATGTCCGAGCAACCAACATCTCATAATCTTTGGTGTCTTCAAGAAGAGCATTTCTAGTGTCTATTGAAAACCAAGGAGTCTATGAGTACACTCTCCTTACATTAATGCATCTACTCAAACTCAAACTCAAGGCCTATTGCTATCTAGATTATTATATTACCACTAAACCAAACTCCTTCCAAGACGCACTCTTCAATCCTGACTTTTTCAGTACGCCAAAAAAAGATGAATATGTATCAAAAGCAGGCATAGTTGGGCTGACATACCGACCTAGCCAATCTTTCAACCAAGGTCGTCCTAGGTGGGAATTTTTTGCCGACCTACTGCCTACTAGAACAAAAAATGTTGTAACAATGTTTTTTATTATGTACCTCTTGTATCACCCGCATGTTTTTCTCCAATCTTCCTTCAAAGGTATTTTTCGCAAATTGGTCTATTTAAATCCCTTCCTTTAGAGGTCAAATTCAAAGGTCTTCTTGGAAAGGAATATGGAGTGGAATCCCTCAGCTCATCTAAGATGCGGAAAGAGCTATACGGAGGAGGAAAATCCTAGAATATCTCAGCCAGTGGAACCTCAACAACAAGAATAATTGCATAACCTACAAGAAATCTGGGAGCAAATGGAGGATCTAAAGATGATTCTCACTACTAGCAACAAATGAATACATAGAGATCGAACATACACCTGAACTTGAAATGATAGCAACCCAAGCTATGGCATTTAGTTAGCAAACCACCAGATGGGAGTGAATTAATATCTCTTGGCATTCATAGCAGCTGGTAGAGAGGTAGATACAAGTAGAAGAAAGGAGAGCAGGTCACTATAGAATGCCGATATCAAGGAGGGCGAAAAGGGGGCTAAACATTAAAATGGTTTATAGGCAAAGTAGGGTTATATGTACAAATGTGGGTATATGTCCAAAATGACATATTTATACAAGAAATTTAATGCGTTCTACGGTGCATGTTCGAGTTTTAGCATGTTCCTACGTGCAAGTTCTTGTAAAAGAATCTCTTGAGAATAGTCTAAATTCATAGATTCTCTAAGATTCTACCAAGGTTCTCTTAGAGGGTTCGTGAGCATTTCTCTAAATTTTATAAGATTCCCTCTAGATTCCATTAGGTTTCCCTAGATTCTCCAAGATTCTATGAAGATCCCCTTAGATTCTCTTAGATTCATTTAGATTTTATCAGATTACCCTTAGATTCAAAGAGATTCTATAAAGATTCCCTTAGATACTCTAAGATTTCATCAACATTTTCTTAGATTCCCTTAGATTTTATGAAGACTCCTTTAGATCTCCCAGATTTTAAGAGATTCCCTTAGGCTTGTAAATATTTTCGTAGATTCTCTTACATTTTATAAGATTTTCTTACATTCTATTAGATTCTTCTGGATTCCTTTATATTCTAGAACTTTTTAGAACATTCTAAGACCATCTGGAACATTCTAAGACTTTCAATATATTCTAGAACTTTCTGGAAGTATTTCCCTAGATTTCCTTATATTCCTGTAGATTCTCGTACATTCTAGAACATTCTAAAACTTATTAGAACAATTTGGAACTTTCTGGAAGAATTTTCTTAGATCCCCCTTAGATTCTCTTATGTTCAAGAACTTTCTAGAGCCTTCCAGAACATTCTAGAGCCTTCTTGAACTAGCTAGAATGTTATAGTCTATTTTATCCCAATGGGAACATTACCCTTAAGTATATGTGAAACATAAATTGTTCATGGAATTAATGCTTGATCTAGTGGTTAGAATGGGGGGCTGGGGGGCAATGGCCAGGGTTTGAATCCCCCACACAACATAAAAATTTTAAAAGCCTTTTCCTAAGGGATGAACATTCAACTTGGGCCGTAGGATCTTGGACCCGATCAAGGGTCGAGAGTTCACGCAACTTGAGCCATAGGATCTATTACATATAATTCGCAAAGTCATGTGCACCGTAGAATATGTGCCAAGCCACTTGAGCCGTAAGATCCTGGATCGACGATCAGGATCGAATCAACCTGGACCGTAGGATCGATTACATATAATTCCCAAACCATGTGCACCGTAGGATGTGTCCCAAAGCAACGTGAGCCGTAGGATCTCGGACCGACGATCAGGATCAAATCAACCTGGACCGTAGGATCGCTTACATATAAGCTACAAACAAACTCCCAAGCCATCTGGGCCGTACGATATGCCCCAAAGCCACGTGAGCCGTAGGATCTCGGACCGGCGGTCATGATCAGATTAACCTGGACCGTAGGATCGTGTCTATACGGATTATATATAAACTTCCAAGCCATCTGGGCCGTAGGATACGGCCAACGCCACGTGAGCCGTCGGATCTTGAACGGACGGTCGGATAAGCGCGACAAACATAAGAACATATATAGAGACAAGAAATTTAATGCGTCCTACGGCACATTGTTCCAGTTTTAGCATGTTCTTACGGTGCAAGGCCCTGTCGTGCTCTCTTGTGATTCCTTTATATTCTTCAACATTCTATGTACTACATTTAGCATTAATGAAGACTCCCCTAGATTCTCTTAGAATTTTTTATTTTGATTGAGGTGCTTACCCATGAGCATTTAGAACCTTTCAAAATAATCTATTTTGGATCTGTGCAACATTTCTAAAACACTTTTTATTTTTAGACTAAGACACTTGCCCTGAGCATCTAGAATATTTTTTTTTCAACATTTATATTGTACACCTTTATTATGAAACATTTTAGAACATTCTATTGTGGCTCTTTGCAAAATCTTAAAAAAGACTCTAAGATTTCATCAAGATTTTCTTAGATTCCCTTAGATATTATGAAGATCCCCTTAGATTCAACTAGATTTTAAGCGATTCCGTCAGACTTGTAAATATTTTTTTTAAATTCTCTTACAATTTATGAGATTTCCTTATATTCCCTTTAATTCTCCTCGACTCCCTTACATTCTAGAAATTTCTAGAACTTTCTGGAACATTCTGAAACTTTCAAAACATCCTAGAACTTTCTGGAAGTATTTCCCTATTCCCTTACATTTCCGAAGATTCCCATTCTTGAACTATCTAGAATGTTATATTCTATTTTATCTTAATTAGAACATTACTCTTAAGTATATTTAAAACATAATAGAACTAATGCTTGGTCTAGTGGTTAGAGTGGGGGGGTTTGGGGGGTTAAGGGCCATGGTTCGAATCCCCCCAATAACATAAGAAATTTTAAAAGCCTTTCCTTAAGGAACGAGCATTCAACATGAGCCTTAGGATCTTAGACTCGATCAACGATCAAGATCTCACCATATAAAATCAATATGAGCCGTAGGATCTATTATATATAATTCCCAAAGCCATCTGGACCGTAGGATATGTGCCAAGCCACCTGAGCCGTAGGATCTCGGATCGACGATCAGGATCAAGAGCAACCTGTGGGCCATTAGATCGATTACATATAATTCCCAAGCCATGTGCACCGTAGGATGTGTCCCAAACCAACGTGAGCCGTAGGATCTCAAAGTAAGCGATCGGGATCGAATCAACCTCATGTCGTATGATAAACACATATAGTCTATACACAAACTCCCAAGCCATCTGGGCCGCACGATACGTCCCAAAGCCACGTGAGCCGTAGGATCTCGGATCAACGGTCGGATTCAAGAGGACAAACATAAGAACATGTATATGTTAGATATAAGTATATTTAAAACATAATAGAACTAATGCTTGGTCTAGTGGTTAGAGTGGGGGGTTTAGGGGGTTAAGGGCCAGGGTTCGAATCCCCCAAATAACATAAAAAAATTTAAAAGCCTTTCCTTAAGGAACGAGCATTCAACATGAGCCTTAGGATCTTAGACTCGATCAAGATCTCACCATATAAAAGCAATATGAGCCGTAGGATCTATTATATATAATTCCCAAAGCCATCTGGACCGTAGGATATGTGCCAAGCCACCTGAGCCATAGGATCTCGGATCGACGATCAGGATCAAGAGCAACCTGGGCCATTAGATCGATTACATATAATTCCCAAGCCATATAAAAGCAATATGAGCCGTAGGATCTATTATATATAATTCCCAAAGCCATCTGGACCGTAGGATATGTGCCAAGCCACCTGAGCCATAGGATCTCGGATCGACGATCAGGATCAAGAGCAACCTAGGCCATTAGATCGATTACATATAATTCCCAAGCCATGTGCACCGTAGGATGTGTCCCAAACCAACGTGAGCCGTAGGATCTCAGGCCGACGATCAGGATCGAATCAACCTGGACCGTATGATCGCTTACATATAGTCTATACACAAACTCCCAAGCCATCTGGGCCGCACGATACGTCCCAAAGCCACGTGAGCCGTAGGATCTCGGATCAACGGTCGGATTCAAGAGGACAAACATAAGAACATATATATGTTAGATATAAAGGGCATATATGACTTATAATGGGATGATGATCTCCAAAATTGATTGTTATCGTGTCCTAGTAAGATGGGAGTGCCACACTTTACAGCTCCATAGCATGAGAGGCGACTTGAGAAAAACCAAGAAATGCTTTTCAATCTGCTGTAACCGATTTGAAAAAAGGAAACTTGAAGTTTTAAGCACTTAATTAATGGAAATAATAGCCTCCAAAATATCGAAGGCGATTTGAAGCGCTCATCTTGCTCAAAAATCATTTAATCGAAGCTCGATAGGAACAAGACACACAATAAAATAGTATGCATTAAATTTTTTGTTAGGACCAATTGACCCTATCGACATGCATTGCAACTTAGATTTAACTTTAATCTAGGTGGGAATAGGTGGGCAAAATGGGTTGACCTAGGTCGGGAATGGGATGAATGCTGAAAGACAAACAAATGGTAGTTTTTTAAAAATCATCTACGCAGTGACCAAACCAAAGCTTGTAGATGGCCAATAATATTCTATCACAACCTTTTGCTTGTACAGAGGAGCACTCTAGAAACAAGGGTTGCTTCATGAAAATCATCATATTGGATGCATACTAGACCCATTATTGTTTTCATTTGAACATCAAAAAAAGAAAGCAAGATTCATAGACTGTTCAAAAGGACCATCTCAAGGAGTGAAGATATTTTGTTCACTACATACAATGGCGTCACAACCTCTAGCCAAAGTAGTCTCAATCTCTTCCTTATCATAGCAGAAGGATATGAGTGCCTTTTATAGTCCATTTTTCATTGTCTTCCAATTCAATACAAATATATAGATTTGCAGCTACAATTGTGAATTCCTATTAAAAGGATTAATCAAAACCTAGAACCAAAAAATATACCTAGAAAAACAATTCTTTTGGCATGAAGACTTAAAGCTAAATGTTCACACTCTTAGAATTCTACAGACCTAAAGAATGTAACTCACAATCTTCCCACATGTGAGTTATTATATATGTTCATCGAAAGGAATCCATCTAACCCTTACCCATCACTCCATTCCTACAACCGCCTCAACCTTTTCATCACAACTAGAATACTAAAGACCACAATTTCATTTCCATGAAAAGACTAGAGAAAGAGGCACATGTTTTCTGCTATTACAAGTACTATGGGAAGAAGCTTAGAAAATTGTCTTTAAGCGTACTATATTTCAATTTTATATGTAAAAAAAAAAATATAGGGTGAAATGATGTAAAATACATTAATATGGACTGTAAAAGATCTTGAAATGTGATGGAATGCATATGCCATAACATGATCTCATGATTCATCATGTGAGAGCATTGGAATATTATGTCCTCGCCAAATAATGAGTCTCCGAAGGACAATGCAAAAACAAGGAAGATGTTCTTCTGAAGTATTTACACCAAAAGATCCATTACAAGGTTGCATAAACGTAAGATGGAACACACAGAGTGATGTTTAAGTTGTTAGTCTCACAATAAATATTAAGAGTTGTTGTTCATTATCAGCATCCTCATCATCTATATGAATCACTAATATAGTTCTAATTTTTTCAAGCTATGCGCATGGCAACAACTTCAATGGCTCAATTCCAAATATCTTTACAAGCATGAGCTCTCTCAAAGAGTTGTAAGCTAAAGAAAGAAATAGAAAAAGTTCTTGTCTTTTGCATTCTCTTTGTGCTTCTCGAATGTTAATTCAATATTGTGAAATAAACAGGAAGCTTTTTGGGAATAGGTTTCAAGGTTCATTGCCTTCAAGTATATGGAATCTTACTGCTCTTCAAAAGATGTAAGAATTTTCATCTCTCAGGTGTTCCTCAAGGGAATAAAATAGTGAAGTGGCGCTTGAACATATTTGGAGAGGGGTTAGCTACAAAGCCCATTTGTAGTCAGATATGTAGATGACTTCTTACGGTGGTAGCTTGATGAATGGTTCCCAGAATAACATTTGAAGAGAAGCATCACCCTCAAATTCACATTTAAACTATCTCAACTTATCAATAAGTATGTTCAGTGCTTGTGAACTCGTAACATGTGCACCTTTGCCTATAGTAAAAGAGTTATGTCTCTTCTCAATAACTCATAATGCCCATGATCTGACAATATGAAAAATGATGCATTTTGAGGCTGACCACTCTATTAGATACATAATTGTATTGAAGAATAAACAATTCCGGATTGGTTATAGGATCTCAACCTTTGCATAAACAAAAAGGCATGGCTTCGTATTCTAGATGCGCTTGCTACAATTAAGTCATTTGTTACTGTGTGTCCGTTCGTGTGCTTTGAAAGTACTTTTTTATCACCCACTAAGACTGAATAGGCTAGAGATAAATTTTGTGAGCTTGTTTTCATGTAGGATCAGTAAACTGCACCTCAAAAGTTTTTCAAGGAAAACCTTGATGGTATTAAGTCTACTTGAGATATGTACATATTATTGTCTCTACCCTTAGCATAATTGTTAATCCAAATAAACTAGCATCATATGCTCTAACCAGAAAAAGGGGGACAAAGATGAAATATAAAATGTTGCTCCCAGAATCAAGCTTTCAGATTTCCTTGAATCATTACCCCACCTTTCTATCTCAACGTGAATAGTTGCAAAGGCCCAATGGCATTTCTTAAGTAGATAATAACAACAAGTATACATGCGATCCATGGGTCAGGGTAGAGTTAAGCTATGTTAACCATCCCCAGGCTATTATAACCCCATAGCTTACCTAGAAAGCAAGTGTCCATGTATTGCTTAGAAGCGATCTTGCTAACATTGGACTCCTGGAATGAGCAAGTCTAGCATGCTCAGACAAAGGGATCATTGTACTAGTTGGTGCCATTGCATCTGGAATGAGCATGCAAGTCCAACATGCTCAATTCAAAGAATGAACAATTCCTTGAAAAGGAGAACCAGAATAACTAAGTATCAAAGCATCCGACTTTGAAAAAGAAAAAAAAAGAAAAAAATGATTTGACGTTGGATTTGGCATTTCTATAAGTTGACTAACACGTTGAACTATTTTTGAACTTTAAATTCTATAGAGGATAATGCGTATTAATGGAGAAAGGCAACTTCAACCCAGTCTGTGCTCTAATTCCTTTACAACCAAGGAAGGATTGAACATATGCTTAATTTCATTAAGATAAACATGATTCACTGCTAATTATTCAAATCTTATATAAGAGCCAAAACTGCTTAGTTATTGTTCTCAATTGGTAGTTTAGATAAAAATTCTAATTCATTTCTGATTACAGCACTTCAAAATAGTTGCCTTTTTCCCCTAATTCCCCTCTAGTATAGATCATACTGGTGGAAGAATGATGTTGTCAATTCCATCTTCACAACTATTGAATCTCGATTGCACCATTGATTGGAGAAAGTTCGAAAACAAGACCCTAAACCCTATATCTTTTTGAAAAGAAATTAGTTTAAAGTAGGAAGAGAATACCGTGTATATAATTAGGAGTTTGAAACAATGTCCCAAATATTTCAAACATTGTCGAAGCATTGTTTCTAGTAGAGTGCTTATTTGAAAACAGAACAAGCATTCCTAGACATGGCATGCTAGCTCCAAAACTTGTTCGGAACTGGAACACCATTCGAAATGCCATTTTCTTTAAAACTGGTACATTGATTCAAGAAGGAGGATTATTCTACTAGTTCTTTCTTCATGCTTCAAATGTATAAGGAAATTTATATTATAGTATTCTTCCCTTACCAAGAGTATTTATAGGATGTAGTGCTCTTTAAAGTTCACCTTATTATTTTGGTTGAGCAAAATGCTTTGTTTAGAGATTGACATCACAAAGGAAGATCTTGCTTCAACCATCTTTCACTTCAAGCAAGGGAATTGCGATATTTATGATGTCCATATTGGCTGCTTCTAGCAAAGCTTTTTTATCTCGAAGGCAAAGTTGTCAGGACAAGATTCTCCATTCCTCTCATTCTCAACTTCAAGGATCTAACATGTACTTCTGAGTGGGATCATATTATTTTTGCTCTCTTAGTGTAAGGCCTTTACTAAAGGTTAGGCACAAGTTCGGGAATCCTTGCAGATTTTTGTTTCCATCTACTAAGTTTGGCCTTTTTCCATTATGTTGCAATTTAATGATGTTGGTACATCATAGGAGGCATCTATTGTACATGGTGAATGTAATATATTTGAAGATTGACTTATCAAGGTTTATGCTAGGTTGTGCCAGATTCCTAGATAATAATTTGACTTTTGTGAGCAATTTGCAGCTGATATAGGCTCCATTATTCTATTGATTCTGTTGCCCTTTTCTAGAAGAACATTCTACATTTTTTCAGGTTAGTTGAGGCATCTTTCAGGATTCCCTTTTAAAATGCTAAATCACAGACATAACGTTGACATGCATCCTTGTGTGGTTTGGCAAAAGTGCACTGGGTTGGATAAACTCAATGTCAATATGTCATAAGCCACGGTCATGGGTTCAAGGTCTCTTTGTAAAAGTGGTCATGCATCATTGTAAATTTGGTGGGGGAAGAACCCACTTTAGCCAGGTGCATTGGTAGGGGCAACTCCCGCCTGGTTGCATGCTAAATTGTCCCATAAGCTACGGCTTTCCCTGAACATTAACTCTATCTATCAGTTTAAGTTCCACTAGTAAACAGATGTCCGGCATTGCCTTGCATAAGTAGAAGCATGTATATGGGCCTTTACTATAAGGATGATCCCATGGCATTGATATCATTGGATCGCCTTTAATATAAGTCTATGTTTTTATGAGTAGAACTGGACTTCAAAATTTGAGGTCGTTTGATAAGGAAATTAAAATGTCGGTGCACAGTTCTCATGAAAGCTTGACATCAAAGCAAGCAATGGATCAAAGCATTCAAAAATCCTAGGGCATTTTGGGAAAATCAAAGTTTTCCCTAAGTTTTCTCAGTAAGGTTTGTGTCCATGGGAACATATCCTAAAAGTTGGTAACCCATGGGTCCTAGGGGTATCTTCTTCAATATTGATCCCTTATGGAGTTGGTACCCATGGATCCTAGGTGCATATGAGCCTTCAATATTGATCTGTAGAGTTGGCACGTTATGGATATATGATTGGTTATTTATCTAAATCTTTTATATATAGCGCACTTGGCAAAGGTGTGTGACTTGCAACTAAAAGATTGCAAGTTCGAACTTTGTCTTGTAGGGGATAGCTTAGAGAGCACCATACAAAAAAAAAAATGATTGAACAGATCAAGATAGACCCAAAAATATTTTGGAAAAAATTAAAGTTCCATGTGGGTATTAGGGATTTTGCCCAAATAGACTTGGTGCGATGGGTAAGCTCGCTCTATATCATTACATATTGCAAGCCCATGACACATATGGGCAAGTGCAATGTTCCTATTTTTGACCTTTTAGACTTCAAGGATGCTTTAAAAAGGGTGGAGAATAACAAAGTAGCAGATACAGACGGGCTCACTGTTGAGTTACTTAAATGGGGAAGCAATTCATTGTGTGAAAAGCTTGTAGAATTTTGGAATTCTACATTGTTGGATGGCTGTTCCGACAGATTGGGGGCTTGTGCATACATCAGGAGACAGAGATAATGTAAAAAATTATCGCACCATTCTTGTCAATAACGTGTTTGCAAAGGTATTTGTCTCTATGATTGAGAAAGCAATTGTAGAATGGAAAGATGAAAATGAAATAAGAGCCTATGGGGATTTATACATGAGCACTCAACTATAGACCATTTGGTCACATTGCTTGCTTGCTTGCTTTTTTGCTTGCGTGGTTGCCACTAATACTCCACTAGCACCTCTTCCCCTCCCACCTGGCCTTCCTCCCAATCACTCCTTAGTATTTCCCTCGTCCTCACATGTAAGCAAAGTTATATGTGTTCCTTTGGTCATAAGGAGAACAACTATAATTATTATTTAGCTAAGTCTATTGCGGACTATGGTTATACACTCAATTTTGAAGCAACTTTAAGCTTTGTATTTGTCATGTGCTTCCGCTCGAGCTGTCTCTATTGCAACATTGAAATCTGAAAGTTGTTTTTGAAAACGAAAAAAATTGGTTCTTAAAGTTATAGAGTCATGCTATATGATTGTCGTTTTAAAGTGCATTGCCATTGATTCCATCCAAATGGACTCTCTTGCATCTTGAATTTGCAAAGAAAAATTATCATAATTACAAGTTTTCCTTTAATTTTCTTATGATTGTTTTAGATTACTTTTCCTCTTTTCCGTGTGTCTGCTTGGCATTCTCCCACCAGCTGACTTTGTTGCATCGTCTCTATTTTCTAAAGAGGGAAAATTGATTGTTAAGTTTTGTCATGCATTGTGTTCAGACTGCATTCCCTTTCATTCCCTTTCCTCCTGCATTTCTTTTCTTGACTTACAAACAAAACTCTGTTGCATAGTCTCAAAATTTTTAATGAAAAGTTGTGGTGGTTCAAGTTTTGCATTTGTCATGCATACTTATATGGTTTTATATTTGTTTCAAATTGCACTCCTTTTCCTTCATGCATTCCTCATCTTGGCATTGATCCCATTCTAACTCTGTTGCATCATCTACTTGTATTCTCAATCGCCTCCTCTCCGCCTTGCTCTTTTGGTCCGTTTGTGACTCCCAGCAGTTGCTCAATTTAGCTATCGTTTACCTTGGCTCAACAAACCCCCGGCCAACTCCTTCTTTGCTAGCACTCATTTGTCTTTATCTGTCCAGCTGAACTTTGCTCGTCTCGCCATCTCTGACCTACTTCTTACAGATGTCGCTTCTATCTTGCCCTCCCACCCCTTTTTTTTTTGTTCCTCGTTGGGGGTGATCCTAAAAGTTCAAGACAAGTGGCACTTAATCTTGGATTTATGTTTCTTGAACTTCTTTCTCTCTGTCGTTCCTTTTTGCTACGAATCGTTGGACTTGCTCTCTCATCTTTGCCAACCTGATAAATTCCTTTTTAATGTGGGCCTAAAATCCGGCGATCATCATGTCTTTATTTGGCTCCCTCACCGTTTCTTTTTAAGTTTCTGTTTGGATGACCAGTTTTTCACTTTTAATCTTGCCTCCACCCCTTTGTGTCCATCAAACTCATTCGACAATTGCTTTGCTGTTGGCATAGCCAGGGTATCCGTTGCTCCTCTTATATTGTTGACATCCTTTTTCTGTGTCACTCTCTATACAAATCGCTCTAGGTCCAAGTTACTTCTGAAAAAGTGGGTTTCCTTCTCGCTTGGAAAAAGTGTCAGTGTTGTATTTCTATCATACTATCTTCCTAAGTTTTATAGTTGATTTCCACAATGGTTCTTTCCACATTTTGGCCTCTAAAAAATCATGTGTTCTATCTCTATGTTCAAACTTTGAAGATTACCAATCTTTATCTTTTCCAGATAGTCCAAAGCAACCATCCTGCTGCAAGATGAAAAGCCTGGCTTTGTAATTCCACACCACGGTAGAATTTTTGGCTGGAATGTGCTTACTTTGGCCCTATATGTGGATGTATTGATTATGACCACTAACATGGTAAAACTTTGATGACCTCCAAAATTGCTGAACTTATGGGTGTAATGTGCCTATTGTCTTCTAGATGTGGAAAATTGGTATTCATGATAACCTCCAGCATGGTAGAACTTCTGGCTCAAATGTGCTCAGTTGTCCTCTAGATGTGGGGGATTCATCCAATATCTAAAATCCCTATTTGGTGATAGGATAAGGTTGACTAGTGTAAAGCCTAGTCAAGTAAATCCTTGTCTTTGTGGGTCTTTCCACTATCACGCAACTAGATTCACCCTCAAATCCACATTTAAACTATCTCAACTTATCAATAAGTATGTTTAGTGCTTGTGAACTCGTAACATGTGCACCTTTGCCTATAGTAAAAGAGTTCCGTCTCTTCTCAATAACTCATAATGCCCATGATCTGACAATATGAAAAATGATGCATTTTGAGGCTGACCACTCTGTTAGATATATAATTGTATTGAACAATTCCGGATTGGTTATAGGATCTCAATCTTTGCATAAACAAAAAGGCATGGCTTCGTATTCTAGATGCGCTTGCTACAATTAAGTCATTTGTTACTGTGTGTGTCTGTTAGTGTGCTTTGAAAGTACTTTTTTATCATCCACTAAGACTGAATAGGCTAGAGATAAATTCTGTGAGCTTGTTTTCATGTAGGATCAGAAAACTGCACCTCAAGGGAAAACCTTGATGGTATTAAGTCTACTTGAGATATGTACATATTATTGTCTCTACCCTTAGCATAATAGTTAATCCAAATAAACTAGCATCATATGCGCTGTTAACCAGAAAAAGGAGGACAAAGATGAAATATAAAATGTTCATCTTCTGTAGCTCCCGGAATCAAGCTTTCAGATTTCCTTGAATCATTACCCCACCTTTCTATCTCAACGTGAATAGTTACAAAGGCCCAATGGCATTTCTTGAGCAGATAATAACAACAGATATACATCTGATCCATGGGTCAGGGTAGAGTTAGCTTGTTTTATAATAAGCTATCTTAACCATCCCCAGGCTATTATAATCCCATAGCTTACCTAGAAAGTAAGTGTCCATGTATTGCTTAGAAGCGATCTTGCTAACATTGGACTCCTGGAATGAGCAAGTCTAGCATGTTCAGACAAAGGGATCATTGTACTAGTTGGTGCCATTGCATCTGGAATGAGCAAGTCCAACATTCAAAGAATGAACAATTCCTTGAAAAGGAGAACCAGAATACCTAAGTATCAAAGCATCCGACTTTGAAAAAGGAAAAAAAAAAAGAAAAAATGATTTGACATTGGATTTGGCATTTCTATAAGTTGATTAACACGTTGAACTATTTTTGAACTTTAAATTCTATAGAGGATAATGCGTATTAATGGAGAAAGGCAACTTCAACCCAGTCTTGCTCTAATTCCTTTACAACCAAGGAAGGATTGAACATATGCTATTAATCTCATTAAGATAAACATGATTCACTGCTAATTATTCAAATCTTATATAAGAGCCAAAACTGCTTACTTATTGTTCTCAATTGGTAGTTTAGATAAAAATTCTAATTCATTTCTGATTACAGCACTTCAAAATAGTTGCCTTTTTCCCCTAATTCCCCTCTAGTATAGATCATACTGGTGGAAGAATGATGTTGTCAATTCCGTCTTCACAACTATTGAATCTCGATTGCACCATTGATTGGAGAATGTTCGAAAACAATACCCTAAACCCTATATCTTTTTGAAAAGAAATTAGTTTAAAATAGGAAGAGAATATCGTGTATACAATTAGGAGTTTAAAACAATGTCCCAAATATTTCAAACATTGTCGAAGCATTGTTTCTAGTAGAGTGCTTATTTGAAAACAGAACAAGCATTCCTAGACGTGGCATGCTAGCTCCAAAACTTGTTCGAAACTGGAACACCATTCGAAATGCCATTCAAGGAGGAGGAGGATTATTCTACTAGTTCTTTCTTCATGCTTCAAATGTATAAGGAAACTTATATTATAGTGTTCTTCCGATACCAAGAGTATTTATAGGATGTAGTGCTCTTTAAAGTTCACCTTATTATTTTGGTTGAGCAAAATGCTTTGTTTAGAGATTGACATCACAAAGGAAGATCTTGCTTCAACCATCTTTCACTTCAAGCAAGGGAATTGCGATATTTATGATGTCCATATTGGCTGCTTCTAGCAAAGCTTTTTTATCTCGTAAGAATAGAATAGAATATTTTTTTAACGTCCACGAAGACCAATAGGTCAGGACAAGATTCTCCATTCCTCTCATTCTCAACTTCAAGGGTCTAACATGTACTTCTGAGTGGGATCATATTATTTTTGCTCTCTTAGTGTAAGGCCTTTACTAAAGGTTAGGCACAAGGTTAGGCAGATTTTTTTTTCCATCTACTAAGTCTGGCCTTTTTCCATTATGTTGCAATTTAATGATGTTGGTACATCATAGAAGGTATCTATTGTACATGGTGAATGTAATATATTTGAAGATTGACTTATCAAGGTTTATGTTAGGTTGTGCCAGATTCCTAGATAATAATTTGACTTTTGTGAGCAATTTGCAGCTGATATAGGCTCCACTATTCTATTGATTCTGTTGCCCTTTTCTAGAAGAACATTCTACATTTTTTTAGGTTAGTTGAGGCATCTTTCAGGATTCCAACATCGTCCTCTCATAGCTTTTTTCCTTTTTAGCACGAGAAGGGTTCTTGAGTTGCTTTCGTATGGTTAATTCTTTCAAGAGATTTGTAATCATACTTTTCCCTTTTTAACTTTTTTCCTTTTGAGTTGCTTTCGTATGGTTAATTCTTTCAAGAGATTTGTAATCATACTTTTCCCTTTTTAAATGCTAAATCACAGACATAACGTTGACATGCACTTCTAGTTAACCTCTAGCATCCTTGTGTGGTTTGGCAAAAGTGCACTGGGTTGGATAAACTCAATGTCAATATGTCATAAGCCACGGTCATGGGTTCAAGGTCTCTTTGTAAAAGTGGTCATGCATCATTGTAAATTTGGTGGGGGAAGAACCCACTTCAGCCACGTGCATTGGTAGGGGCAAGATCCATCTGGTTGCATGCTAAATTGTCCCATAAGCTACGGCTTTCCCTGAACATTAACTCTATCTATCAGTTTAAGTTCCACTAGTAAACAGATATCCGGCATTGCCCTGCATAAGTAGAAGCATATATATGGGCCTTTACTATAAGGATGATCCCATGGCATTGATATCATTGGATCGCCTTTAATATAAGTCAATGTTTTTATGAGTAGAACTGGACTTCAAAATTTGAGGTCGTTTGATCGGAAATTAAAATGTCGGTGCACAGTTCTCATGAAAGCTTGACATCAAAGCAAGCAATGGATCAAAGCATTCAAAAATCCTAGGGCATTTCGGGAAATCAAAGTTTTCCCTAAGTTTTCTCAGTAAGGTTTGTGTCCATGGGAACATACCCTAAAAGTTGGTAACCCATGGGTCCTAGGGGTATCTTCTTCAATATTGATCCCTTATGGAGTTGGTACCCATGGATCCTAGGTGCATATGAGCGTTCAATATTGATCTGTAGAGTTGGCACGCTATGGATATATGATTAGTCATTTATCTAAATCTTATTGTTACGAATGCTCTATTCTTCCTGCAAATTCATCAACTTATTAGAAAGTAAAATATCACAGGGTACTCGTTTTACCACCCAACCGGACCAACTAGAAGAGATATCACCAAGTCACGCTACTCCGCAAGACTGTATAAGAACAAACTCTTTCTAGCCACCAACCACTGGTGTTATATGAACTCCTTCTAATGATATGATCAAGCAAGGAACAAGAGAAGATACTAGAAGGTAAGGCTAGGCACATCATCAACATAGGAAGAAGCAGATCTAGTTGTGCAGTCAACTTAGACCCCTATGCACCTTTCTGGGCATAACTTTCACACCGTAAGGAATCTATGGACAACCAAGCCCAATCTTGAAACTAGACTTCACGAGCTTTCCAACAAGATAAGGATCGCCAATTTCTGAGTTGTGGTTGCGGAGATATCACATCTCAAATTTGTCCTTTTATTTATAGGTAACAACACCCTTTTTTGCCTTTTTGCTTCTAAATAAAGGTCAAGGTTTATTTTAGCTCTCTCTTTGATAATATCAAGGCTTAGACATACTGAATGGCTTTCTTACTTGATCATATCAATAAATATTGTTCCATGCAAGGCCACTCCCCCGAGCACCATCATATCACTTTTATATATAGCGCACTTGGCAAAGGTTGGGTGACTTGCAACTAAGAGGTTGCAAGTTCAAACTCTGTCTTGTAGGGGATGGCTTAGAGAGCACCATACAAAAAAAAAAATTATTGAACAGATCAAGATAGACCCAAAAATATTTTGGAAAAAATTAAAGTCCCGTGTGGGTATTAGGGATTTTGCCCAAACAGACTTGGTGAAATGGGTAAGCTCGCTCTATACCATTACATATTGCAAGCCCATGACACATATGGGCAAATGCAATGTTCCTATTTTTGACCTTTTAGACTTCAAGGATGCTTTAAAAAGGGTGGAGAATAACAAAGTAGCGGATACAGACGGGCTCACTGTTGAGTTACTTAAATGGGGGTGTGAAAAGCTTGTAGAATTTTGAAATTCTGCATTGTTGGATGGCTGTTCCGACAGATTGGGGACTTAGAGTAGTGCCTGTGCATAAATCAGGAGACAAAGATAATGTAAAACATTATCGCACCATTCTTGTCAATAACGTGTTTGCAAAGGTATTTGCCTCTATGATTGAGAAAGCAATTGCAGAATGGAAAGATGAAAATGAAATAAGAGCCTATGGGGATTTAGACATGAGCACTCAACTATAGACCATTTGGTCACATTGCATGTAATTAGTGAAGGAGCAAAAGGGCAGGGGAATAAAAGATACTTTGCATTTAAAGATTTGGTCAAAACCTTTGACCGAGTGGACAGTGGAGGCCTTTGGAGCTTAGACAAGCGGTGGCCTGCCTCTATGACAAGGTCCTAATAGACCTCTCTTTTCCATTCAATCATGATGCGGACATCGTCAATAGAATAGGTGAAACAGGAGTGCCCCTCTAATCCAGAATATTGATGTACCATCTATATATTCTGAACCTGTATGCAGCTATGTCTCTTCCAGGGTCAATACAATCGAAGTCTTTTAACGATCTTTTTATGTCTAAAGCCCATAGTCTGGTGTCGACACCAGCAACATAAGCCTTTCATGTGGGCTCGAGCATGTGAAATTATTAATTTGGCACCTGTAAATATTGGAATGCCACTGTCGGCATAGATCTAATATTTTTAAATTAAATTCCCCCTAAAACCCCCTTTGATTTGGGTGCATATTCACGCGGATTGACTCTGGGCATCGAGAGCTATTGAATGGGTATATTTGCCAGTTATTTCTCGATCTAGAAAATAAATAGCATTCTCGTTTGTAGGATATGCTTGTAAAAATTTTGGTATACAGTATAACGAGGTTTGTGAAATATTATACGGTTTAAGCCAATGTACTAAACGATATTGATTTTATACGTGTATTATACGGTATTTTTGGAAGTACCAAAGAGCTCTCACTGCCTTCTGTCACCCCCTGTGCAAATATGCACCCAAATTAACAGGGGTTTTGATGAATATAGTAGAGAATATCTGTACTGATGTTATAGACATATTTAAAATATTTTATTGATATGTTTATGTAGGATTTTATATGGCCTATCAAAACCGCTATACGAATAGAGTAGAGGTTCATTTGCTTTCTGTTTACACAATACTACTTCTAAGGACACTGTCATCTAGTGTTGTATACAGATTACCAAATTTGAAATATAGATCTACACAATATTATTCCCAAGAATATATATATGTCTATTTCACTGCCAGAATTTGGTGTTGATCTCCCAAGGCAACAATTCTCCACATCTTGTTTCTAGATATTGATATGCTTATTCGCCCTCGTCGCCCCCAATACCCCATGCGGTCGTCAGATTCACCCATCCTACAGCTCCTATATGGCCAGCGCGTGCCGAGTGCGAATACACTTAGAAATGATTGGTCGCGTTGTATTTGTAATCAAATACCCTATGATTTGCAATGGTTGTTGATTCTATCGATACAGAGAATCGAACCTCTATAAAAGAAGAACAAAACCTTTTTAAAGTGTCCTCTAACAAACACCCCTAATACATTACGTGCTTGAGAAGGAGACATTTTCCTACTCCTTTTTTTTTTGTGATCCTGCTCCTTTTGTACATCAATGGCATAGGACCATTGTCTATCGAACCGTATTGATTTCCTTCCTTGCAATGGTTGCTAATTCCATCGATATAGAGAGTCGAAACTCTATAATAGAATTTGAAGAGTCCTCTAACCAACACACTTAACACCTTTAGGTGCTTGAGAAGGGAGACATCATCCTACCCTTTTTTTGTGATCTTACCCCTCTTGTGCATCAGTGGCATAAGACCATTGTCTATCCGACCGTATTCATTTTCGCCCTTGAAACCCCCCAATCATTTGCTTATTCACACTCGTCGCTCTGACACCACATGCGGTTGTCGGATTCACCCATCCTACGGCTCCCATATGGTCAGCGTGCACCCGGTGCGAATAAACTTAAAAACACATTGTATTTGTAATCAAGTACTCTACAACTCGCAATGGTTTCTATTTCTGTCAATATAGAGAGTCGAACCTCTATAAAAGAAGAACAAAACCTTTTTGAAGAGTCCTCTAACCAACACCCCTATTACCTCTACATGAAGAGAGACATTTTCCTACCCTTTTTTTGTGATCCTACTCCTCTTGTACATCAACGGACCATTGTCTATCCCATTGTATTCATTTTGCCCTTGGAACTCCCAATCATTTTTATGCTTATTGAAGCTGATCACATTCTACCACTGACAAAATACAGCCTTAGCAATACCAAGTCTTGAAACCATTTGGTAATACCAAGCTGACTATGTGCACTTATGCATGAAGGTTAGATCACACCTTGTCTGACTGCTTGTCAGCTCAATGCATCAGTCAAAGAACCAAGTCTGCATAAGTGGCAGTTATTATTCATAAATGTTTCAAATTACACTCTGAATTTTGGACAAAACGGTTAAATGAGAAGAAATCCAACTCAAGTCCATTTAGTGGCCCCATTTTGAATCCATAACCAGAGAATGCACCTGCAAGCAAAATGTGGTGAACATGGAAGAGAACCACATGAATGATGCTTTTGAAATTTAGACTAAACATAAATTATATATATTCATGTTGCTTTAATGACTGCCAAAACATGCTTTTGCATACAGGCCATCAATTCCATTTGTCCAACCAATGCTCTTCTATATGTCAATAGAATATAATAGAAATAGATTGTTTAACATTCATGGAGACCAATAGGCCATGGGATCCATACAATGGGCTAGCATCACCAAACATAATGAAAACATTACAAGCACTTGTAAACTCTCTAGGCAGAACATACTAGGCCTCTGCGGAAGGATGTGGAAGGGCAATTACAACCAATAACCTTTGCCAAAAACCTTCAACCTATGTAATTACATTTGCCAATTTGCCCATGACCAGCATGAACAACTTCTGCAAGAAACGACCATTGGCCAAAAGTCAAAGGCATGATTAACAGCTAACTTATTGAACATTTTTTTACGGTAGAAGAGTCATTTGAATTGCAACCATTACATAAATTCAAAATGGCATTCATTGAGAATTAGTAGCAAATAGTCACTGCAAGTACCAGTAGGTGTTGTTGCCACTTCAAGGAAAATTATAGCATTTATCCAACTCATATGATTTGGGGCATTTTGGTCCAAACTTGCTCATCCAGCTATGGCGATAGAGTATAGAACTCATTTATACTAGCATTAGCAGTTTTGAAATGAAGCTCAAAATCCAATACATTGCCTTGCAAACCTACTCGAGGAAGGACTCCATGTTATACTGCCGCTCCATGCTCTCTGCAGTCCTTCCACAAGAAATTGATGCTTTTCCAGTAGCGGCTCCTCATCCTAGTTCTTTGTTATAATCAAGAAATGTTTTTTAGGGGTGGATTGGCAAACTAAGAAAAGTAGCGAAAAAAATGGGGCAAAAAATATCGAGCAAGTAAATCCTGGAGGAAATTCGTCTGGGCTGCTGAATCTGAGGGGCCCTAACTGCACAAAGCAAGCAAGCCAAAGGGACGAGCCATCGGGGCTAAGAAGAAACGAAGAACGCACAGAAAGGCAAAAATTCAGCAGATTCAGAAAAGGTCAACTTGTTAGAACTGGGTCTCTTGGCTCGACACTGCAACTCAGTGTCAGAGTCAGAACTAGAGTTTCATTTTGATAATGGGCCACGCCAGTGTTTGGGATTCTCATTCCAAGAAGCATGGCACTGGAGCTCCCATCTGCCAACGCCTGTGTTCATGGCCCGATTCGTAAAAAACACTTAAGAATCATTCTGCCGCATCCGCCAATAGAAGCGTGCCACGTGGCGGTGTTTCAAAACAAGAATGCAAGTAAGAATTTTTGCTGAACGACGGAGCTAATACTGCGAGCTGCTGCGACGTTTTTACTTGCATTCTTAGGATTTACCCCACATTCCGGCCCTTTTACCCTGCATTCCAAGAGTTTACCTTGCATTCTGATGGTTTTTACTGGGCATAGAATGACTCTTAAGTGTTTTCCACGTAACAAGAAAGACAATCTATTTGCCTTCCCTGGCATGTCAACAGGGCTCCGCGCTTCGCGCGTCGCCTTGTTTCCATGCCAGGGAAGGCAAGTAGATTGCTTTTCCTGTATACGGAAATATGGCCTCATGTGTTGCCTCAATGTTTCCGCGGTTACTCAAAAAATATTGGCATTATTACGTATCAGTAAAACTTGTGCATCTCATGCACAAGTCATTTTCTGATAAAGATTTAGAACCAGGTTGGCTTTCATGGTGGCTATTAGTTGCTACAGTGTACTTAATACACCAAGGTAGAAATTAATCCTTACTTTGTAAGGAATTCTTTTATTTTTTTGAAGAACCCGAGCCTTTATTATTCAGAGAAAGTTACAAACAAATTGAATTGAAAATAATTGAATTGAATTAAATTGGTTTTAACGTCCTCGAAGACCAATTGGTCTATGGGACTAAAAACTCAGTGGAGAAAGTGTCCGCCAATGCAACATCTAAATTATAGTCTAAGGAGGGAGAAAACGCTCATGAGTAAGTGTGAATATGAAGGTAATGCTCCCTAATATGACTCTTCACTTCATTAGCTATTGATGAGCACCTAAATGCCTTTTCGTTGTTGGGCCTCGACAAGAATTTGTGCATCAGAACAAACATGACCTTTGAACATGAGAAGATTTCTTCCCTTCCATACAGAAGCCAGATGAAAAGCACTTTTGCCAATTGTTTCCAGCTAGTTGGGTAGACTGCTAATAACACCTGCTGGCTATTCAAACTACAGTGAAAGGCACCATGAAACTGCATCCAAGCACGTCTGACATGCTGATACAAGAAGAAGCAATGCTCCTTGGAAAGAATGGCTTTTAAAAGTTATGTCTTCAGTAGTTTTTCAACATAGTATGGCTTGAAAAGTTCTGTGAGCACTTTTGTTTATCTTTCAAACTACTTTTATGCAATCAAAACTGCAAAACCATGACTGCCAGATTGAAAAATGTGACAAATTATTGGCTTTGGCGAATCAGCAAGATGAATCCATCAAAAGATTTTGCACATGTGGCTATAACGAATCTAAAGCATGAACTCTGAAAATACGTCATTGACAAGTTGAAAAAATAGAGCCCCTAGATGGATTGATTCTTAAATCTAGGCTTTTGCAAGATAAGGTTAGGCTTATCCAACCGAATTGTTTCACATAGGTACATCAATCTCTACACTGCTGTCCAAAGCAGAATGCATAAGATAAGATAAGATAAGGGAGTAGACTGTAATATGTGAACATAAATTTGAAGAGAAGAATGATCTTCTTTTTGCCTTGTTTGTATGTCATACAGGGAAAAAGATTGAACTTTTTAGTGATAGTGTGTTGTGGTATTTGCGCTTTTTCGCTTTTACATTTTTTTTTTTCAATCAAATGACAAGGTCTCTCATAACACACCACAACTAGAAATCACAAACAAGATCTCACTAACAAAATTACATGTTGGAATTCCTAGGTACCTGGATGGTTGTGCTTTCTCCAACTTATCCATGCCAAGAAACATGTCCCACTTGAAAGCACTAAATGAATTGTAAGTTATTAGCTTTATCCGCATGATTTTAGGAATCTTATTTACAGTATAAAATCAAACAGGTCATTCAGGAATGGTGGATTGCATGGCACTATACCTCATCAAATTGGACACCTAAAAAACCTGACTTACTTGTATGCATCAAAGCCCAAAACACATTGGGATAAATATTCATTTATCATATATTTTCAGGTTTTCTAATATTTATACATTCAGGGACTTGAGTTTCAATAATTTTCATGGTGAGATACCAAGCACATTGGCATCAATGGAAGTTCTAAATATATTGTAAGTATTAATTCAAATGTATTTAGTGTGCCTAAAAATAATACTATTATACCCAGCCCTAATTTGAGAAATCGTAGTACCATGCAAAGATAGAACTGAGATCTAACTCGTTTGATCATGTATACATGTCTGAGTATTCTCCATTTTAGACATCAAAACTACATTTGTTATCTTATATTATTCTTTAGTGTAAAGCCATTTGCATTCTTTCTTGTTTTTTCTATGATAGGCAAGATCAAGGAGGAAAACCATAATCCTTATCTAAATTTTTGTAAACAAAATATAGAAGTTTGCTAGAATTTTGATATTTTTCTTTTTTTCATTTTGAACAGCTGATGTGTATCATAGATTCAAACAACTTTAGTTACAAATAGATAAAACTCATAATGTAACATACATACTATCAAACTATGCCAAAAAACCATTATGAGTGAGAATTCTAGTGTAAGGATAACACTATCCCTAGAAGGCGTTACTAAAAGATCCTTACCAGGTGGGAGGAGAAAGATCATCAATTCTTGTATTTGACAAGAAATGCTTGCTCTACTGTATTGAATTCAATTCAATTCAATTCAATTCAATTCCTTTTATTTCTCTGCTTTATTCAATTCATTTTCCTTAAAAAAAAAAAAAAAAAATTAAAGAAGCAATTTTGCATATGGTAGCTCTCAATTAAAGTGACAATGCCCTCGTCTATTCATTGAAGATGTTGAAGGAAAGATTGCAGCCATAAATCTCGTTGTTCTACCTATCCTAATATTGGATTAAAAAAGAAGAGAATGTATATGAGTTAATAATCAAGACGTCAAAGGTTTTATAATAACATTTAGTAAACATCTAATTTCAAAGCTTGTGCTTTAGATTTTTAGGAAATAATAGGTTGACCGGAGAAATTCCAAGACAATTTAACAACCTTACAATGCTGAAGATTTTGTAAGTACTGGAATACAGAATAGAAGATGCATCTATAGTCAAATGTGTTCATCTCTTTTTTTCTTGCTTCTAGGGATCTGTCATATAACCAGCTCAATGGGTCTCTTCCAACATGGCTCAACAGAAAAGGGTTGGACACGTATGTTAACCTTACACCTCTTTAGGCGTTTTATAGCACATTCTAGATAAAAAGAGGCTATAAACCTTGCTTCTACAGGAACTTGATCTGGAACTTCTTCGATACAAAAGAGCCCATCAGGCAAGCCTTTCTCTACGACTAAAGTTTTTTATATATTTCATGCTAAATGCTTTCTTTCCATATTTTTTTTCCTGCTAGATTTGATTCGGCTTCATTTAATTGTCTGGATTCCATGAATCCTTGCACTAGATCAAGAAGTGGAAAAAGTATGTGAATTTTTTTGAGATACAAATGAAAGAAGATGAAAGCTTGAGTAAAATGCAAGTGATATAAATATATATGCATATAGGTGTTGGATTTAGCATCAATTGTGGCGGACCACAGCTTACCACATCTTCTATGCACTACGATGATGATTTGTCTACCCTTGGTTTTAGCAAAGCCACAAATAGAAAGTGGGCACTTAGCAGTATTGGCAATGTGACAGACAGAAGATTTGATCAAATTGTGACGACAACAATACAGGTTACTTCTCATGAGAATCCAAGCATTTATCAAACTGCACGAAGCTCTCCTAGTTCTTTGAGGTATTTTGGCCTTAACATGGAGAATGGCAATTATTCTGTAGAGCTACATTTTGCAGAGATATCAATAAGCACTAATCAAACAATGTGGGAAAGCATTGGGAAGCGCATTTTTGACATTTACATTCAGGTATCCATTTTAAATAAGTTCACTGAAATTGAATTACTATGGGGCCGATTACATATGTCTCTATTTGAGTACTTTTTGTCGTCAGTACATTTCTTCACCGCATCAGTACAAGTTGTCTACAAAGTCCAACCTGATACCATGATAGCATGATGAACTACATAGTTTACATGTCTACATAGTTGCCTCTTGATGCTACCATGATAGCACATGAACTAAGCTCTTTCAACTGTCCTAATCATATAGCATCTATTCAATGCTCCTACTATGGTTTGTAGCCATCTCAACTCCTTGATCAATAGCACATCTAGAATCACTAAATTGAATTATGACATATAGGAGCTAATTCATTGGCTTGAATCTGAAATAAAATGTCTCTTTCCTCCCCTTTTAAGTCTTGCTCCGTGCTTATTTTCCAGGGAAAAAAGATCTTTGAAGATTATGACATTTCTTCTAAAGCAAATGGATCATTCAAGGCTGTTGTAGAAAAACTCACTGTTCAAGTAACAAATGGCGCACTAGAAATTCATCTTAAATGGTCTGAAAAAGGCACATGTTGCATCCCAATATCAAAGACATTTGGACCTCTTATTTCAGCTATAGTTGTCACACCCGGTATGTATGGATCTTCTTGCTCAAAGTATTGTGACTTTAAGATAGAATAGAATAGAGTTTTTATCATCCATGGAGATCAATCGGCCTATGGGACCCAAAATGGAGGCGCAACAAACGTATTACTGTCAGGATTAAAAAACCTCCACCCCGAAGGGTTTTTTTGGGAGGGAATTGTGATAGTAATAAGAGCACTGTCAAACTGTACATACATCTATAGGGGAAAAAATATATACATATATCAGTCGGCAAGACCCCAATCAAATACAATAAAACATTTGTGAGCATTATATGCCATTGAAATTTTTCCAATTTTCCATGGTACCTAGCTCATTACAAAATATAGAATAGGGCTAGACGCAATGTGAATTTCCAAACAAGAAATATTTGCACTTCTAGAATAGATAAATGTATCTAATGCAAATGTTAAGTTTTCAAACTTGACACGTATTAGACTTATCTAGGCATCTCAGAAGTAAAGTGGCACCCAATTATAGTATTTTTGATGAAAATGACCGTAATTTTTTTTTTTCCTGAATATCCAAATGGGAATGTGTCTTTTAGATGCATTCTAGAGGAGGATGATAATCTTTCCATCAAAACTAATATTGCTTGAATCTGAGTTTGGAATCACAAATTTTGTTATTTTTAATACGCAACAGAAATGTAAAGATCCAGGAGACCATAATTAGATTCCGGATTCCGGTTTTAGGTGGTTTAGCTTTGACGGGAGATATCATCCTCATCTAGAATGCATATGAAGAACACGTTCCCATTTGGACGTCACCTAAAAGTTACAGTCATTTCCATAAAAAATACCTCTAGCATTTTAGAAATTTGGCCTTATGACTAATGAGATAAGAGTTCCCTGGTTTCTATAAGATGACGTAAAAAATGTACCTTAGATGTCCTAGAAATGTAACAAAGATTCTTTTGAGACTAATTGAGGCAAGTTATGATTCCTTTTTTACTCTTTGAGATTCAATCATATGAGGTTATGAAGCTCCAATAGAAGAGAAGAAATGGGACACGGAATATTTGGATTAAAACTTCATAAACCAATGATTACAAAACGAACAGGTTATTAAGTCGATGTTTAGAAATATAACTTAAGCCTAACCACAACTTGCATTTTGCATAAACTCATTGCAATAGCTCCATTGGCCAAAATTACAACTGGATGTGCATTCTTGCCTTTGCCATGCAATCCATTAATGTAAGCTGCTTTTAATTGCGATTGAAACACTTAACAATTGAACAAAGCAGTTTTTGACACCTGGAGATATAAAGAGATTGAGCACAACAGATGAGTTATCTCACACAAAGATGACTTATCTCACACTAGGATGTGTTATTCCACACTAGGATAATGGATCACCAAATATAACCATAGTTTTACATATGAATTACCAAACAAATCAACTAGAAATGGTACTTCCTAACCTCATGTCTTTGAGACTAGACACCAGACAAATTGGCAACTCATATGTCTTTCTCTCCCACCGCATGGTCAGTTTTAAGAATTGTAAGCCGGGATCATCATTGCCATCAGAACATAGACAATAGAATTTGCCATAAACATGTTTTGAATCATTCAGATATGAAGTCAAATAGCTTATTGACAATGTGTCTATGTTGTTTTTACAGATTTTGGGCTATCAACTAAATCCTATGGGAAAAAAATTGGAATAAGTATAACTGCTGCGGTGGTAATGCTAATTATTATTTGCTTAATTGTTTATCTACATAGACAAAAGAAGATGATGTCAATCCATCATGAACAAGTAAAAGAAAAAGGTGATGTTTTATAGAGCATACTTAAACACTGTGTTGAGATGGTACCTTAGACCATAATGCTTGATATTTTCAGATTTTGATTATCTTGTCAACAAGACAAATATTAAAATATACACACACAAGGAGCTAGAAGCTGCCACTAACGGATTTCATGCAAAGAACAAGCTTGGTGAAGGTGGATTTGGTGTTGTTTATAAGGTACTTATTTAGACATCATTTCTGCATACAAATCCTTTTCAGACCACTTACCATCTCATGTGTCAGGGAACTTTAAAAGATGATACCATAGTGGCCATCAAACTACTATCATCTAAGTCAACTCAACAAGGATTTATAAATGAAGTATCTGTTCTATCATCAATAAAACACCGTAACTTAGTAAAGCTACTTGGATGCTGCTTTGAAGGGGACTACAGAATATTGGTATTAGAATATCTTAAGAATGGCAATCTTCAAGACGCTTTGCTAGGTAAAATCTATAATCTCATGAATTATAACATTATTTTCTTTCAACAAATGAGCTTGCCGCTTTACAGGTCCACCTGAGTCTAGGTTGAATATGGACTGGTCAACAAGAATGAACATATGTCTGGAAATTGCCAAAGGTATTGCATATCTTCATGAAGAATCATCACCGAGGATAATTCATCGGGATATCAAGGCTAGCAGTATTCTCTTAGATAAAGGATTAAACCCCAAAATTGCAGAATTTGGATTGGCAAAGTTATTTCCAGAAGAAGGCAGCTATATCAGCACCCAGATTGCTGGAACAATGTAAGTCTTCATCCACAAAATAAACTGTTTTAACCTGAATATTATGTTTAACAGAAGTGTTGTATTATGGCTTCATCACAGAGGGTACCTATCTCCAGAGTATGCTATGCGTGGACAGATTACAGAAAAAGTAGACGTTTATAGCTTTGGAATACTTCTACTAGAGATAATTAGTGGCAGAAAGAATGTGGATAATGCACTACCCCTTGAGGCCGAGAAAACTTACCTATTGGAATGGGCTCGTATTAGCTACACGAAGAATCTTCTACTTCAACTTGTCGATAAAGATCTTCATGATTATTCTCAAGAAGAGGTTGTAAGGATCATGGAATTAGCACTTTTCTGCACACAACCACTTCCCCATAAGCGGCCTTCAATGTCAGAAGTAGTTACTCTGCTTGAACATAATAAATGTAACATTGATCTTAATCTAAGCTCCAAAAACTTTTCTCTTGGACTTTCTAACAGCAAGAAGAGAGACTGGAATAGTTTGAGCTTTCATAGTTTTACAACATTTTAATACATCGCATTTATCATGTATTGTATATTATTATCTGGTACGACACAAAATAAACTATGACAATGATATTTATATTATTTTGCTCAAGCTTATTACTGATAAGGTTTTTCCTCGGAACCCTTCGAGGTGGGGTTTTTTAATCCTGGACAGTAGTAGGCTTGATGCATTCTTACCTTCTTTGTAAACTACGACAATATCAAGACAAGGTGCTGCACCACGTAGGTGTATTTGCATGATTTCTTGTCCTCATCTTTTTTCACGTGATCATGCAATTGTGTATTTGTCAGTACTTGTTCCTCCACAATGAGATCACTAAAAAATTAAATGAAGGAGCTAACAAGCAAAATAGAAATAAAACTTTAACTAGTAGTAGGGCAAGCTTGGGGCAAAGGGTTGGAAGAGGGAATATGGTGCTAGAGGGAATATGTAGCATAATAACAGGGGATTTTCTTTGTGTTTTTGTACGCTTTTCACTAAGGTTTTCTCATGATTTCATGATGTATTCAAATGGATGTACTAATGCGTACATCTAGAGTGCACCATTTCTGAGCCATTGATTTTAGCCTTTTTTTTTTTAATGGTCAACAACCAATGGCTCACAACAAAAGCCCTTTTTTTGTGCGTGTGGTGTATAATGGGCACATGAAGGGCCATTGATTTTAGCCTTTTTTTTCCAATGGTCAACAACCAATGGCTCACAACAAAAGCCCTCTTTTTGTGTGTGTGGTGCATAATGGGCACATGAAGGGCTTGAAGGGCGCATGTAGTGCAGTTTCCCCGTCGGTAACACATTTTTTGTCATAACTTTTGATCCAGAGCTCTGTTTGAGATGATTTTTATTGCGTTGGAAAGCTCTCTCCGAGATCTTTTTGATAGTGTATGATATGGATATGTTTGGTTAAGGTATCTATGCTAAAACAGCAATTTTTCGGCCGGGTTTGGTAGGCTTTCACATCTTACCAGCTGATTAATACAAGATTGCGCTATTGGATATTGTTTTATGGCTCATTCCGAATGAAGCTTGCAAAAAATTATCATGCATTTTTAGATTTTGAGGCAGTTATTAAGCAAATTCCAAGGCTTCTAGATCCTTGTGCTAACAAGCAGAAAAGTCTCCCACTTTGGTTTCTCACCACAAGAATGCATGGAGGCCAAAGGCTGCTGTTAAATTCCAGTTGAAAAATGTTTGTGTATGGGTGTTGCAAACTTTATGACTTTCAGAATAATGGGATCAATCTGCTCTATCTTTATGGTAACTTTTACTTATGTTTTATTTGTTTTATTGTGATCAAATTCAAAAGCTACAGGTGATGAAAGCCTCAAATGAATTCTAGTTTTTTTTCTGGTTTGAATTCTAAAATTTTTGTCACACCGGGTGTGTGTGACGTCCCTAAGGCCCCGAAGGGGCCAAAAAAAAAATTTGCAACACAAACCATTAACATCCAACATATAAAAATTAAATCCCTCAACACATAACAACCAACACATAACAACCATTAACATTAACAACCAACACATAACTACCATTGACATTAATTAACACAACTATTGGGTCCAACACATTTAAATTAAAATCCCCCTTAAACCCCGTTTGGTTTGGGTGCATATTCACACGGGGGGGTGACGTAGGGCAGCCAGAGCCCTCATAATTGTATTTTGCACGTACGAAATCAACACCATATAGTATTCCGCTTGAAATCTTATAGTATTTTACGAATCTTGTTATACAGTATAGCAAATTTTGTACTTGCATATCCCACAAATGAGGAAATTTACGTACGGTGTAGATTAAGGAATAAGGGGTGAATATGCCTATCCAACAACTCTCGTTGCCCGGAGTCACCCCCTTGTGAATATGCACCCAAACCAAAGGGGGTTTAAGGGGGATTTTAATTTAAATGTGTTGGACCCAATGGTTGTGTTAACAACCATTAACATTATGGTTGGGTTGGTTGTTTGAATTAACATTATGAGTTGATTTTTGAACAAATATGTATTATGGTTCAATCATTTAAGTTTTTGATGTTGACGTAGATTTGGAATGATGAGTTCATAAAACTAAGATGTCATATATGACATCTCAAATGACAAGATACGTTCCTTGCAATGGGATAGCTAAATCAAATCTTGCTTAATACTCCACCCAAATAGAACTTTGACGAGAAAATGATGAAACATATTAACCCATAGGTAGCAACCTTAGCAAATAAACAAAGGTTTGTGTCATGCAGGTGTAAAGCATTTTGGACATTCAGTTTTCAATATGATCTAGAACCATTGACATTACTCTCTAGCATATTTATAAAGCACATGGAAGATATCTAACAAAAGAATAAATTAATGAAGTCAACATAATGACTTAGAAAACAGAATTGGTAATATATTTGAGCTCATTACAGGTATGTTTTAATAGAAAAAACTACAAAATACCGTTATGTTTTGACGAGTTTCACGACATGCCTTAGGTTTTGATAAATTCTTGAGATGACCTCCCTCAATGTATGTCCCTCTGTAGAGTTTTAAATTTCATCCAATGCCCTCCAACTTTTTGTTTTTTATGAAATACTCTTGTCTAATGGGTATCAATGGCACCTTTTTAGCAAAGGTGCCCATTTCTATTCACGGTTCCTTAGAGGATGGCAAGACACCAAACTATTTTCTATTTCGTTGATTTACTCTTAGCCCATCAATGATTCTCTTGTGAAAAGCAACCAATCGATCCAATTTATAGTCAGCATATCAGTCTATCCTAGTCCTTGGGACGAGTTGGCAAAGAGGGCTTTCCACTTAGCATCCGCTTGGATCACCTGGTCCATCTAGAAGAGACGGAATCTTCTTATCTTCAAGGGACAGGTCTTTTTAGATATGCAAGTGCTCAACGATGCTCGTAGTCGCATTGTAAAAGCGTACAAGTGTTCTTGCTTAAAGGATGATGTCAAGAGGGAGGATTTATAGATGTAAAAAATAGTGAAGGATGCAAGGACAAAGACCATAGCTTGCTCACATGCAGGACCTAAGGGTATTTGGTGAATTTTGTGGACAGTTTCATTTTACAGCCCCTTCCGCCCTCTCTCCCCACCCAAAAAAAAAAAAAGGGAATTTCGTGGCACAAATCCAGAGTACAGAATATGAAAATCAAAGGCCGTGATGTATGCGATGTCAGAAGGGGTATGCAAAACGACTAGCCAAATTTTGAAGCATTTGAAAAGACTTGGTTGCTTTGTCTTTGAGAGTGTTGATGGAGGCAAGCCGGAATGCGCGACAGGACTTGTATTGCTGCTTTGTAGATTTTAAGACTGCATATGATACCGTCCCCAGAGACATGTTGTGGCAGAGGTTGCAAGAATTGCGAGTTCCACAGGAGTTGCAGAATGTGGTGCACCAACTTTATGATGGCATTTATGCTGCACTGCCTTATGAAGATAGGCGGGTAGCTAGCACTATGGGAGTTAAGCAGGGCTGCCCGTTGTCTCCAACGCTCTTTGGGTTGTACATTGATAGCTTGGAGACGTGGATGCGCACACCATGGGGAGCCGGTGCAATTATCGATGCGACCTCGGAGCCGCCATACTATATCTCTCGGATGATGTAGGTTTGCTAGCCCACACGGGCCGGGCGTTATCAGGCGATTTGGATGCCCTCAGTGGGTTCTGTGGGGCAACGGGAATGACAGTGAACTTGCACAAAACTAAGCTTCTCGCGATCCTGTCCTCGCAACACCCTATCCCGGAGTTATATTACAGGGGACAGGAAGTGGAGATGGTGCGGAGCTTCAAGTATCTGGGAATTGATTTCACTACTAACATCTTTGTGGGATGAGTGTGTGGAGAGGAAAGCTAGTGCGGTGGAAGGCTCTATATGCAAAGGCAAAACGCGCGTGTTGCCGGATAGATCTCTGTGGATCGGGCGAGGAGAGCACACACTGCTTAGGGCTTTAGTCGGCGGTGCTGCTATATAGGGTGGAGGTTTGGGGCCAGGCGGTTAGCAAAAACACGTGGGATAGATTGGAAAGGGTGCGTAAAGCTTTCTTGACATATAGCTTGGGAGTGAAGGACACCGCATCGTGACGATTTTGTTGTATGAGACGGGTTCGCCTTTACAAAGATACGCTATCTGCGCAGCATCTTACTTGCTTCCATAAGGTGGATGGGATGGATGAGCATCGCTTGCCTCCACCAGCAAAGGTTTGTTGACGCAGGGGCCCCAAATGGTTGAAGAGGGTATGGCACGAGCACCGTAAGGGATGGTTTATGAGGTGGTCTATGGATTACCAAGATGGTGGTGACCGCGGTCCGGTCGGCGATGCCGAGAATGGGCAATTGGATGCGGGCTATCTTGCCACTCTGTGGGATGCCTCTACTCTTGCAAAGCCCAAGACAAAGCACTATCACGCCAGATTAATCCCTACCCCGAGCATGTACCCCATCGGTGCTTGAAAGCACACATCTCGGTGAAGAAACGCGAGAGCTATTGCCGCCATAAGGACGGGTTCCCATTACCTCGTAATTGAAACAGTCATTTGGGGGTGAATGGCGGCACGGGATCCCGGGGAGGAGAGGATATGCCGTTTGTGAGATGCACGTGATAGAGGATGAGCACCATGCCCTCCAGCGGTGCCCAGCATATGCCCATGTCCGAGCAGTGCACACTGATCTTAGATGCTCTGACAAACCGCTACATCAGTTACTCGCATCACCTATACTGGGAGCTTACATCCTGCAGATTTCGGCCGTCAGACTTGCTCTTCAGGGGCATGGTATTTGAGAGCCTACTGTTAGGGTTTTTCCTCCCAAGTGGGGGGTTTTTTCATCCCGGTAGTAGGGATCTACTGTACAGTTACATTGTTTGTTTTTGGTGTTGGGGTTTTTGGCTTTTTGCCTGTTCTTTGCATATACCATCTCATAGGCCTCTGGCCTCCGTGGACGTTAAAATAAACTTCCTTCCTTCCTTCCTTCCTTATCCAGAGTCTCCTTAAATTTAGCACACAAGTTACACTTTGCAAAGCTATTTGAAGTATCGGTTAAAGTGCTTGCTTCATAGCCTACTAAAGTTTGGTTGCAAAATAGGATTCACTTTAAGCTTACAAAGAAGTGCGTTTATGTCCTCCAAAATACCTTTTTGAGTACATTGAGAGGGCAACCTTTTTCAACAAGATTCTTGAGGGTTTTGGCTGAAGGGCGCTGGTGATGGCGCCTAGGGTTTCAGCCCCGTTCGTTTGCACATAACTTCTGAGTCCCATGTCTGATTTGAATGATTCTGGGCTCGTTGGAAAGCTCGTTGCGTCCTCTTTCTGTTGATGTGCAGTTTGTATGGTGATTAGACTGGTTTGGCAGCTAAAAATCGCCTGACAGTTCCGGCCCTTTATTGGCGGTGTTAGGGTTTGACTGCAATTTTCTTTTTGCCATAACTCTTACATCTGGTGGCAGTTTTTGGCGTGTCTGGGCTCGTTGGAAAGCTCGTGGAGTGATTCTTTCAGTGGTGTTTAAATTTTTCAGAAGTTACTCTTTTGTGGGGGACTGTAGAGCTCTGAAATCTCGGTCCCTTCTAGTGGAGGAGATGGCAAAAGCAACTCGTAGTCCTTCCAAGCGCCTCTCTGGTAATCCTAATGGAATACAGGGCAATGGTGGAAGAGAATATGCTCACGATTCTCCAAAGATTAGCGTTCGAGATGCCCACAAACTGGCTCGTGAAGGTGCTCCTTCTTCTCCTAAGAATTTGGTATCATTAGTGGCAGTTGGATCTGAGGCGCAGGAGAGGCAAGCTTCTATGCACCTCAATCCGTTGGCATTGCCTCATGCTCCTGTTTCTTCCAGTAGCGTATGTGTACCGAGTTCAACTGAGGCAGCAGCTTCTGCTCTCTCCTCTTCTCAGCTTGGTATTCCAGCATCTGACAATATGTCTCATGATTCTAGAGGCAGTGTGGTACAAGTGACCCTGGAAAGTTCTTCTGGAATGTTGGTACCTCCAAAGGCACCTCCAACACATGTTGGAAGTTCTTCAGAACATATGACATTAGTAGCTCCTGCTCAAAAAAATGTGACACAGGTTGCATCCCCAACAGATATTGGGAGTCTCTCACATGAAGGAGGCCCTTCTAAAAAAAAAGAACATCCAACACACGTTGGAGGTTCCTCAAGGCAGGAGGAGTTTCCCCCTCTTCCCTCGAACAAGCCTAGGATACCTTTTTCTTCAACCACACCGCATGTCTCGACCTCTACACCTTGGAGGTCTTCTGACACAGTGGCAAGGGTTACAGGCGTCCGCTTCTCTGAGTGGCTATGTAAAGGTGTGTCATCTCCAGCCACCTCATTTCGAGTCTCAGAGGCCATTGCCACCATGATGGATAATAATAAGAAAGAAGTTGCATCTTATCTTCAGCAGTTGCAGGCCAAGCAGGACTCCATCGATAGTATGTTACCACCAGCTGAAATTTTTTATGAGGTTTAGGAGTGCAGGTCAACCTTTGAGCGTTTTGGGGCCCCTGTGGTGCAGATCAGTCATGAGACTCACCGTTGTCATGTGGAGCAATTAGTTGCATGCTCTGTTATTTGTTACTTCATTGGCCCCTTCTTGGATCTGAAGCATGTGGGATCTTGGTTATCTGGGCATCTACACAAATTAGGGCTTTTTGCGTATCAATCCATCAAGCTCGTGGCCAAAGATCAACGGTATTTTCTCCTGATGTTTGAGTCTCCTGAGCCAGTGGCTCAGCTCATAGAACGAGGTGTTGATCCTTTGTGGAAACATTTCTTGTTGTATCAACAGTATGTTCCTGGCTCCTTTCCAGGTAAGCCAGATGCCTTACGTGCCCCATTCTGGATTGCTATTGAAGATTTTCCTCCAGAGTTTCAGGATGCTGAGTTCATTTCTGCCATTGCTAGTGAGATTGGGCTTTACCTGCAACATGCTATAACCAATGGCATTACTAATTGTGTAGCACGCCCCATTCATCGTGCCCTGCCTCAGTAATTGTTGTTCAAAGTGGACCCATGTTCTTTCCATTCAAGCTACGATTGTTAAATGGCCCAGAGCTGGCTCTCATGTTCCCTGAGGCCCCTCTCTTTGCTCAGTATCGTAAGTCTTATCAGCAGGATCCTCCAGTTGCCGCTGCCACAAATCATACTCCTAGCTCTGCTCCTTCTTCAATGGATGTCTCTCGTCCCCCTGTGACTTCCTCTACATCTATTCCAGCTGCTGGTCCCACGCCTCTGCTGCTGGATCAACAAAGGCAAAGGTTGGATGAAATTCAGAGGTCGCAAGAGCAAGTTGAAGAGGTTTGTGGGCAATACATGGACATTGATCGTCGTGGTGCCCACCCTCCACCTAAACATCCACCTGCTCTTCATCAACTTCGAAAGTTAGCTAAGGGTTGTAACACCTCTGCATCCAGCTCTCCTCAGCACTTGCTATACATGATTCTGCTCCTTCTGTTGCATGTGGTCGCTTTGCTCCACTCCAGTGGGCTGACTTGGTTGAAGATAATACTGTTTCGTCGAAGGTCCAAGTTACATCTTCAAACTCTCCTGAGATTCCAGTAGTCACATCGGATTTGACGCCATTACAGGTTCAATGTGGTTAGCCTCTTAAGCGGAGCCTTCTCTCCTTTTACTTATCTAGTATGGAGTAAGCACATGGTGTTGCAGGCTCGTGTTCCAGCAGCACCCTCTTGTGCTTATATAACTAGATGAGAAATATTCATTTTGTACTTATTCTTGCTGAGTAATAAACTTTTTTGTTCGTCCTTAAAAAAAAAAAAAAAACCTTTTCTCAACAACTGCCTTTCCTTGTTCATCCCTCCTACTTTTGTGTGGCATACTCTCTGCATTGAACTCGACATACTTTTCAAATACCTCCCTAGCAGCCAAGATCCTAGCAATTGGTCTGAACATGCCATTGTTACCATGTAATGCAATTCTGCTCCCATATTGCTTGAATAGGATCAGTTAGAACAGTAATTCCTTCCCCTAGTAGCTCCTTATTGCATTGATGTATGACCTCTATCTTTTTGTTTTTCCAACTCACCCTACTATGGAGAACAATTGATTTTTCTTCAACGTTTTTAGGATCACCAGCATTTCCTGCATCACCAACTTTTCCAGGTTGGTTGATCTAGATCATTTAAATACATACAAGTAAGTGTCTAGATTTAATTTTACAATTTCTAGTACATGTTCTACCTTGGAATCATTAGCATTGCCAACATCACCAACTTTCCCATGTTGATTCAACTGGAATATAAAATTATCTATTTAGTTATTAGTCTTGGATCGAACAGCTTTTTCTTTAATTAAAAACAAAAGCTAAAATATGACAATAACCTTAAGACCTCGTCAACAAGAGTTTTTGGGGTTACATGGGGGTAATTTTAGAAAGAAAATTTCACATCCACTGGATCAAGGGTGTATGGGAAATTCACAGAAAACTTAAGGGCATTTGGGGAATTAATGTAAATCTTAGGGGCGTTTGAATAATTTTAAGAGATACAAAATACTTTGTATTTTTTTTCTTTTTTTTTGAAGGATGTCTTTTTACTCATCATCACATTTAGGTCACATTACATCATGTTTACATTACACATGACATTCGACATATAGAAGCCAATCCACTACCTAGGCGTGATATGCTAGGAACTTCTTTGTATGTGCATCTAGTACAAATGATAGGTTCACCAAGGGCATCTCAAAAATTATCGAAACTCAGGGATATGTGGTAAAATTCGTCAAAACATTGTTATACACCAAGAAATCACAAGGCACGTTGTGCGACATGACTTACTTCAATGTAAAACTTCACTCTTTTTCTTAAAGTAGCACAAATGCACTACGAAACAATCCAATGGTTTGCACATTCAATGGTTTACAGTTCGCATCCTTTTAAACGTATTGACCCAATTACAACTCATGTTTGACCAGGCCTAGAACTCTTCCTGGACCACTTCCGATCCACTTGTTTCAGGCCGATTTGCTACGACAACCCAAGCATCAGGTTCCAGGTTCAAAAACAGCTTTGCATCAACCTTCGGCTCATCTCGATGTTTTTCGATCACTCAAAACTCTTGCTTCTTAGTCTCCAATCTTTACAACATGCTTATTTGCTCATCTGCCATTGAATCTCATTTGCTTTCTATGATAGGTAAACTCGCTGCACAATGTGGCACCACATCCTTTAACTGCTATTTTGCTATGCAACTTCTATAATTCTACCCATTGTCCTTAAGCATCCACCTATATGACATTAAATTCACAATAAACATAAGGGTATTTTGTAACTTTTTCCCATTTTAATCTCCCTATATATTTTAAGGGACATAAAATACTAGCATTACTTATCCTGAATAAATTTCTAAGCATAGTTTAGCCTGGTATTTTTCTACCAAGGGAATGTAACTTAAATGGCTAAATGGTGGAGCTAATTTTTATCTGGAGAAACAAATTGGCCACATCCATACACTTAACATGTACAGTTGGTAGCCATGTCGACAAACCTACATGTAATATTAAACATTCAAAGGTATATATAGCACAATAACAGGGGGTTCCAGGAGGATTTGATATGGATGTAAAATAATAATTCCTAAGACCAATTTCAGACAATGTTCCTGCTCTCTCGTTGAGATGTGTCTATGGGAGAAGGTCACAGAAAATTTGCCTCTTATAATGTAAGTTGGTGCTACCGAAATGGTGATGTGGAACTATCGTAAAAAATCACATGCAAGCACTTTATCAGATCAATATATCGCCTTCTTTTAGCACCACAACCCCTCCAGTTGCCAAATGGGTGCCACTTACAGGTTCCACAGCCCACTTTGTGTCGTACATGGCGATGGCTTTGTGATAGGTTGCTCCACCCTAAAGTCTCTGTACTATGGTGGCAGGTGATCCACATGTAAGCACAATTTCATTAAAATGAGAAATTTTGTGATTCCAATTAGGGACGAAAATGTTTTTTAGTCCATTCTATGACGATGTTTTGAGCAATTATGGCGCCATTTAGCAAAAATATGTATCTAAAGTACATTTATTGGCGCCATTAAAAATACTAACAGTGCATATAATGAAGCTAAAGAAACATCAGATCACAAAATCAGTAAAAATTCCTATATTCATAGATTTGCATATCCATAAATTTGCCACAACAGGCAAGGACTTGGAAGAGATAGTCTGTTTACAAAAGTATTATTGTACAATTTACATTATATTCTGGAGAGAATGCAGGCTATTCAGCAGGATCAGGTTCCCCAGCGCCAGTGCCATGGCTAGAAGAAGCATCCATAGGATCTCCTTGAAAGGTCTCGAACCCTGTGGCAATGAAATTGGGATCATCAAGAATGTCCAGATTGAATTCTGTATTCTTGATCACATCATAGTCAACATCGGGTTCATCTTCAGGTATCACTTGACTTGATGGATCTACAGCTTCTTCAACAACAGCACCTTGTCTCTCTGTCACAAAAACTGATGCGATGATAGGATTCAGGAGGCGTTCAAGCCTACCAAGAATGCCCTCTAGGCACTGCCGCTTAACTGGGTCACTTTCAAACACAATACAAAATCTCTTATGAATCAATGCAGCTCGGCCAAACGAACCACATGATAGTTCCTGGTAGTACCATTTTCTGCACGAGATAAGAGCATGTGGCAGGCCCCAGCTGGTTTCTCATGATTAAGTCCCCTGGCAAGCCTTGCCAGCTGTACCTGAATCTGCTCTTGAACAGCTTCTGGGCCCTGTCCGCCTCTTCTTCATTACGTTCCGGAACTGGTGGCAGTTCTTGAGGATGACTGGCATACGAGAATCTGAGGTCCATGTCATCGACAGGAGCACCAGCAGTGAGTTGAATTTTTGTGGCGTACACTAGTGCATGTGGCTCCTGAATTTCTGTGGCAGGCGGATTCATATATTCGTCCTCATACATGCCAATAAAAACTCTGGATCTGGAATCCAAGTTATCCAACACAGATGAAATCAAAACATTATGCTCTGTCCTTGCAAAGCACACTATCCAGAAAGAATCAGCTGTGGTGTTCTTTACAGCTGTATTAAAAAAGTTAGATAGTGTGGTTGTGTCCCACATTGGACTTATGCCTCTAGTGTCCAGGACTATCAAGGATACTTGTACAGGAGTGCAAACAACTTGCCCCCTGCTGTCTGTTAGTTCAACTTCGCAACGGAAGTCTTCAGTATCCTCTCTCTGCAAGACAGCATTACGTATAAAACTTACCAAGGCAGGTGGCACGTTACTGAAAACTCCTTCCTTGTTCACTCCTTGTTAAATCCACCTACTATGCAAGGTGGCCATGGAAATCAAGTCGGCATTGTCGAAGCCCACCACGGAAGTACTGAGATCATTGAAGGATGTGAACTTCTTCGAAAAATTATCCTTCACATATTCCAAAATCTCCTTCTTCAAGAACGATATAGATCGTAGTGTCTTTGCCCTTGTCTTGAAGAATTGCTTACCTGTATAATCACTGGTGACCTTCACGTAGGTCTTCCCATCCAACACTTCCTGGAACAAAACCCGACAGTCTTCATAGTCGAGACCCCTCATGCACCTCAGGTAGGTCTGACTGAAGTAGTCACACTCTTTTTCCCAGTTATAGGTAATAGTTTGCCCCTTGTTATCTTTTAGCTTGCAAGATTTTCACAAGTTCTATAGGGACATGAATAGCTGAAAAATATCTTCAGGCATGAAGACCCACTGGTAGAAATCTTTCGGTGCCTTGTGACGCATGGTAACTTCAGCCAAAGCCAGATAGCGCTAAAAACAACAAGAAGTTAGTCTTGAATGCAAATGATTATCAAATGGCGTCGTGGCGCCATTTCGTAAATAGCCAACAATTAAAACACTATGTACCTTGTAGGGTTCTGAGCGTGATTGCCCGCGTCCCGATGGATCAAGCTTCCCACAGAGAGCATATTGGTGCCACAGGTGGGTTATTTTATCAATGAAGGGCTCCTTGAAGATAGTCTTGGCAGCGATATCATTGACTTCACAACTAAGCTGCAGGCATTCTTGCTCGTTGACGGTGCCAGATAAGACTCGACAATTCCGATACTCATAAATCTTGGACATTTGTTCTTGGGGCTTTGATGTGCCGAGTCTTCTACATACCAACTGAGCAGCCATAACTGAGTGATTGCCATTCACTATGTAATAGTGCACCTTGTTGAGGTCATCCTCGGTTTTCCAAGGGACCAGTTTCTTTGTGATGGGATTGAATGGAATCACATCAGCAGGAGTGAACACTGGATGTGGGTCTCTTTGAAAGGATTCCACTAACGTTTTGACGTGCTCCATATTCCTTGGCCTAGATGTCAGATTCGGTGGCCCTTGATATAGGTTGAACACGTTTATCCGTTTTATGAATGTGATGCCCAGAGGAAAAAGATGCTAGAAACGTTGTCTCTGCCGTCTTTTCCTCTTATGACCTTTCCATCTTAAGATTTGCAGGCACCTCGAGCAAGTGCTGAGCTATTCTTAATGTAAGCTTACGCTCCTTGGGCTTCTCAGTGGTGACCCTTTTGGCTGGTGTGCCTGCAGAATCCTTTGTATGTGATGGGCTTGCAGGAATGTCACCAACACTTCTGGCCTCCTGGGCGTCGTTCCTCTCCATCCGGCTTGGACTTGCATCAGGACTAGGAGTCTGAGTCTGTCTCCTTTGTTTTTTAGGTGTCCTCTCCTTCTCAGAGGTCTCTAACATGTGCTTCTTCTTCTTCTTTTTCCCTTCGATGTCCTCTGTCTCCCCTTCCCCTCCCTCTGTTTCCTGTCCTGCCTTTCCTTCCTTCTTCCCTTTCCCGTCCTTCCTTTCCTTGTCTTTCTTCCTTTTATCCTTCTTTTCTTTTTTTTCCTTCTCAGGATCTTTGTGATCCTTTCTCTTACCTTTACCCTTGCCCGCCGATTTTCCTTCCTCAGTTTCCTGGCCAACATCTTCAGTAGCAGATGAGGAGTCTTTTTCGGCTGCAGTAGCCTCCTTAGTTTGTCTTGTCTTCTTCCTGGTAACTATCCGAAGCCAGGCCGTGTCCACATTGCCCGGTAGTTTCTGAGAGGCTAATGCCTTGACAAGGAATGAAGACGATTTTTTCGACTCGTTCATACGATTGCGAAGAATATGATAACCCCTCAAGATTTCTTGTGGACCTTGGATGTCAGCTTCTTCAAAGTATCGACTGGGAGGCTTCCGACTTCCCAATCCATGTAAGAGAAGCCGACACCTATACCAGGGAGTCGACTTCAGATATCCAGGCATACAGTAGCATCCGACAAATGATGGAAGCTCGGGATCTGCCGTAAGATGGCAGCGCCCAACCTTGCTTCTTCGCCGAACCAGGTACATTTGCAATACTAGCAGACATCATAGTGGGATCATAAAACTTCCAGTCCACATAGTAGATAATTATTCTCTGCTCAATAGTGTCCTCAAGAACCACCCGGAGCCAATCATCGCGACCGCTCTTGGTAACCTTCTTCATGTTCACCACGATACCCGGCTGGTAAATTCCTTCTGATTCTCCGGACATCTCCCTTATAAGCAAGCAGAGCTCTCTTCTGCAGTCTCCTTTCGAGCCTGTAGGAGCAGACATGCTCACCCGCATTACTTCCATGCACCAACTCCTGTCTGTCAGCATGATTGTCTGCTCGGATTGAAATTGTGGTTCCACGCGTAACGCAGCTGAAACAAAGAGGCATAATTAATGGCACCAAACGAACAAGTAGGCAAACTAGACAAGAAGTAGGCAAATGGCACCATGGCACCATTTGCATCTGAGTCCAATGCATAAACACTCATGGAAGCATTCATATATGCATTAGCTCTATTGACAATAGAGAACGCAACACAATAAGAAGCAATCTACTAAGCAAATGGCGCCATCGTCAATAGAGCTAATGCATATGCGAATGCTTCCATGAGTGTTTATGCATTGGACTCAGATGCAAATGGCGCCATTTGCCTACTTCTCGTCTAGTTTGAACAAAAACCCATGGTGAACAAAAACCCAATAATAAGCAATTCATAAGCAAATGGCGCCATGGCGCCATTTGCTTGGTAGATTGCTTATCCATGGGTGTCAATACGACCCATCCCAATAAGAAGCAATCTACCAAGCAAATGGCGCCATGGCTTATTATTGGGTTTTTGTTCACCATGGGTTTTTGTTCAAACCAGACGAGAAGTAGGCAATACGCCCAATCCCAATAAGCAATCTACCAAGTAAATGGCGCCATGGGCGCCATTTGCTTGCTAGAATGCTTCATAGATGGGTCTTAATACGCCCAATGTACATGCAAATGGCGTCGTGGCACCATTTGTTTGGTGAGACGCGACTTAGTGGGCTTCTAGTTATCCATGGTTGTCAATAAACTTGTTAGGCTTAGTCTTATTGACACCTATGGATAACCTGAAGCCCAGTAAGATACGTTCATTAGGCTTATTGACACCCATCTATGAAGCATTCTAAACAAATGGCGCCATGGCGCCATTTGCATATGAACTTGTTATGATGGCCTCGGTACAATTCAATTATTCTTAGATATGGATTCTTCAATATGTGGTTGCACTTGGCAAACTTGTGCGTTATTCGATTATAAGTTGCAAGGGTTGGCTGATCAATAAGATCCCCTACCGTATCATACTAAGAGACTTGGGATAGACATTAATAGATAGATCCGATGATCCATCATACACAATGCAAGTATGATATGCATGCAAATTCTAAAGCCCATCCAAACCATAGAAATATGACTAAGATTATAATGTACAAACTTAGCTGTACATTATAACTATGACTAAGATTTTCCTAATATGAAAAGAAAATTGCATAAAGCACAAACTCTTTTAATGACTTGTGATTCACAAGCTCAGGCTCTCCAAACATATTAGTTAGGAGAGCCCAATACTCCTATCTTTGTCCACTTTTATTTTTCAGAATTAGACAAAATGGGAGAAGTAAATGTCTGTTTTAAGTGCAGCCCATGTTGTGTTGTACGCAAAAGAAGCTAGATGAGAGTATCATTCTTTAGAGAATTTCTTAGTGGTGTGGCAAAAGATACAAGCTTAATTCAGCACAACTTGCAACTTGCAAGCCATGTGAATGCAGGAATAAAAGGAATGCAAGTGATAAGTGAAATAAATGGCAATTACCCACATGCTATAATAACAAAGTATATTATATTGTTTAATATTGTGGGGAAGTCGGTCTATCTGTTCCACTTCCTCCATGTCCAGCTGTTGAGGCGCTTTCAATTTGAGATCTGTACAATTCTTCATCAACAATAAGTCGTGGCACTGTCCAGGAACCCAATGGGTGCTTTGATTTGTCGCCACCTAGCAACATCAAGTCTCACACGTCAGTATGTGCCAAAATGGATTTTACTAACTTGTGCATTCGCAATCAAATAGCATAAAATATTTATCACCCACTAGAAATAACATTTAATATGCCCTTCTAAAGTTGAAAGCAATCGATGACACTGAGAATATTGGACTTTATGCAGCTAGAATTGCATAAAGATATGTGGATAAGATGCAAATGCCAATTGTGAAAAAATTTAGCCTGTTCATTATCCATGGCAGCCAAAGACACTCTCAGGAGCTTAAAGTTGCATATACCATCTGACACCGCTGCCTTACAACGTTCCTGATACTTTGCTGCTAGACCTGGTTCCAATCGTTGCAAAAGAACTTGGTACTTCTCTTCAGCCTCAGCAATACATTTGGCCTGACAATCCATGTATTAGATCCATTGGGACATAATAATTGCCTTTAGGGGTATTTCTAACATTTTGAAATCGCAAATAAAACTGGCAATATTTAAAATTCCACTTGTTTTCACATTTCGCAATGGTCTTTGCTAGACTATATATGAAACTCATTTACTGGGTGCAGCTATATGTACCAGCATCACAGGAGTTTCCTTGGGCCCATATATTCTAATAAGCATCCGCAGAAAATTGAAGGTGTTATCCACTACATCCTCCTGCAACATACTTGGCAAATCCACAATCAAATAAACAGAAACATGATTATGTCCGCAAACAAAAAGATCAAACTAGATTTGAGTGTATTTACCATACCTCATAGTCATACCTGCCAATGATGAACAAACAACAATTACTCTTCTGCTGCATTATTGACATATTGTCTTGCTAAACAAACAGCATTACAGGAGATAACACACATTGATCTGGCTAAGCCCTAATATTCATTGACATATGTTGGCATCCTCATCATTAGATTACAACAGGTTATTTGCATCATGGTTCAGAAACGCAGCATCACATGAGTCTTCCAAACAATTCATCAACTTCAACATAAGCACCTATCTTACTTGTATCAAGCGTTAAAAAACATTGGTTTTCCAAGGAATCATGAATAATCTTTGAAGATCAAGTAATTTTCACACCCAGATTGGAGACGGGTTTTTTAAGAAATTTGGTTAGTTTTCTTTAGTTTGTTTTCAGGTAAAGGTGAATCAGTATATTAGATCAAGAAGACTGATCTAAATAGGAACTATTGTCAAGATTATCACACAAGATCCCTAAAGCATTGGTTTTTATTTCAAACTTCCAGATTAGATGGTAGGGCCAAAGGTAGTGATGAAATTAGATAAGCATGCTAATTCAAGAGCATCATCTTGGGACCACGTTTCTTTCAAAAATATAAGTACGACATTAGAATCTCTTGGGAAATCGGTAAAAAGATTCTTCGGGATACATTTATGAGCCAGTACGTATAGTGTACAGGCCTAAAAAGTGCCTGAATGTCAGAAATACTAATTTAATTACAGGATCTGATGTAGAATCAAGCAGTTAATTTCTAATTTCACTTGAAAACTAGAAAAAGGTCTTAGATGTCAGAAAATGAAATGCACTGACAGAATTGGAAGCTTGAGCAGTTTATTCAGTTACAAAATACATAATTACAACAAAGTATCTGCACCATGTAACAACAAAATCACATGTCTCGATTTGTTTAATTCCCCTTACACACAATTGACTCTAGATTTGTAAACATATAAATACAAGGAATGAAGCAACATACAAATCATCTGCTATTTCCACTAGAAATTCCGAATGGGCAAGGAAGCTAAAATGCAATTCGTTCACCTTCAGGAAAAAATAGAGCTTGTTATCAATAAGTTACAACCACCACTATATATGGCACAATAAAGAAAAAGCACAAAATAAAGAGTTTTTGTCTATAATATGTCTATTTTGATAGAATTCACAAAATGGAACTCTGCAGTTTCACTATCATAGGGTCTCATAACATGCTGGAATAATGTAACAGTAAATGATAAACTCATCAGTTGTCATTACATACAGTAATCTTGTTAAGAAAAGGCTTCTGTATCACCAGTTATTCTTCTTCTTCCTTAGAATTTTACGTGATCGCCTACTTACTGCAGGCTCTTGTTCATCTCAGTCTATAATTTACAAGTAATATTTATTGACAGAAGATTAAATTAATAAATTAGATAATGTTACCAAATGTCGTTTCTGTGAAGGGGAGACTCTCTCTTGTCAAGATCCTTGTGATAGAAAAAACTACCGGATCAAAATCAAATATCCTAAATATATAGGAGCATACAGGTTTTAGAAGGGGTATTGATTCATGGCACAATCTGGTCACTCATCTATGGTACAGCATAATACAGGTTTGGTTTCACACATGTACAAAGAATTTATATGCTAAACTTAAAATGCCTGTAACCAGAGGCCTAAAGAGGAATGGACAACAATACCGGTTTTCCTGTCAAATGGTAAAGGAGTAAGTTAAGTACTCTGTAGTCGAAAGATTTCAAGTGTATGGCACGCATAACTTGTGACACATCTACCTGACATTGGAAAGAAACAACGGTAAGAAACTAACAATGTGACTCAGTTAAAAGAAAGTCAAGATATGCAAGTCCCCTCTGTATTGCCTATCTAAAATTCATAACAATTATGGAATCATTTATCCATCTAACTTCATTTGGAAGAGAAGGAGCATCATCTGAACAAAACCTGGCTTTTGGGGTGCTTGAAACTATAAGCAAAATTTTCATCATTTGATTATAGAAATTGAGGAATCTGTCAAAAGGAAGCTGATAATAGACAGACGGAATCAACAATAAAAGAAGCAGGCAAGCACTTCATTTTGCCATGCTGCAGGATAGCAGGATAAAGTTTTCTCATTCTCCATTGTTGCGAAGGGTTCTAAGCTCGGATTAGAATAAATGCAACCATACAAGCCAAGTAAACACTAGGCAAAGCTTTACAGAGATACTGTTCAAGCAACCAATGCAACCATACAAGCCAAGTAAACCCTAATGGTATCGAAGATGACATGCCTCAGTGTTACTAGGCAAAGCTTTACAGAGATACTGTTCAAGCAACCAATATTCTTCGCCATTTTTCAATTCTTCTTCAATCCTGCATAAGAAACATTTCTTCTTCATATACTACACCCAATGGCTAGAAAGACTATGCATCTAGGACTCTTGTTTATCCTATCTTTTCCATTGCCCACTCATTAAATGAAGAAACATAAACAAAACCAATGTACTTAAACACATTTCAAAACTTCTCTTAACATGGAAAATCAGCTGATTATCCAGAATATGAAGAAAGATAAGCTCCACTTTGTATAGTTCTTCCACTGCTGGAATGAAATCTTGGCGTATTTTTTGAAAGCGTCAAAGATTCACATAGATAATTCCCCATCTTACACAAACACTAATGATCTTCTTCCATGTTACGAATTGCAGCAAACCTTTTTGTTAAAAGGCCCCTTTTTGACAGTTCTTGACACAGTGGACGGAAAGAACCCACTCCTACTTGACCTGCCAGTTCCAAAACTAGTTAGAAGAGACATACTGAAAATGATTTTGTAAAGAATAATCAAGACAGTGCTTTGAAAACAAAGGAGCATGCAGCCAGAAATAAATGGAAGTATATTCCTATCTCCATAACTAAAGCTAACTAGCACTACATTCTTTGCCTATCTTCTAGCTTCTAATACCCAATACTACACTACTATGAGAAAATTTACATACCAACAGGAGTTCTAGCTTGTGCCAATTCTAATGACGGATTGAGCATATCTTCATTAATTTGGTCCAGCTGCAAAGTCCCAGAGTACATACATATCTAGTTAGCACAAGCATCGATATAAATCCCAAGCTCGTAGATGCTAAGTTTGAAGCCATATAATCTCTCATTTTCTTAGGATATAGTACCTGGTAAATATAAGCTTCCACGAACATAAGGACAGGCAGGTACTTAAACACATGTTGAGGATTGCCATCATCCATTTCATGGAACATAAAATATGATCTGCACTATTGCAAAATGGCTACGCAATTTAGTTAATTTGATGTGGATAATGATTATAATTTTCATGACAATAAATAAATTGATTGATTTATTTTCTCTCGAGTTTCTAAGACAGCAGGACAATGCTAAACCTCAAAAAGCTCTAGCAGTTTAGTAGCTTGGATAATAAGGAAATTCAGAACAACCTGACATTTGAAGAACATTCTCATGGTCAACAACCTGAAAAGTTTCATTCTATGATGCTGAGATGCATCAATCTGCAACTTCTTACAATTACATTGTACATCTTTAGAACACATATAGCAACTTCAGTCCCACACAGGAGTTGCAGCAGCAGATGTACAGCCCAAGTCTCATGAAAATTATACAGGGAAAGAATATGTTTTTTATTACAGAGGCCATAGAGATAGAGTCATATTCAAAACATTATGCATGAACTGATTCAAAATATCGAGCAAGACCTGTAAACTCCATACTACCAGACAATTCAAGATAAGTGCTTCATTGTAATATTCATCATTTTTAATGTTCATCATCTATGTTCCAATTATGTGAAGGACGGGTAAACTTCAGCATAATAAATATTCTTGTTAAATATTCTGCTTTCCCAGTCACGTGGGCATGGACATACAGCATCTGTATTTGAAGGCCATGATGAAATGGCCTAGGGAGAATACCATATTGCATTGATGGAATGGCATAGATACACTCTCATCCAATCACGAAAACATTTCGGGGACAGATCATGGTGACATTGGCAGAATGCTCACAGCAGCATTGAATCTGGCCAAGTGGCAAAGTTCATCTGTATTGAAGCATCACATTGCAACAGGAAGGTCCTGAGTTCAATCATCTGTCTTTATCGAGGGCAACTGATTCACCGGTTCAAATTGATAGCAAACAGGGAAGTTACACATTCTAGTTAGAACTCACAAAGTCTTCGAGAGTAGATCGTGCGCGTTCCATAGCTTTCAACCCCACGACCGGAGCTTCCCACGAACTGAAGTCTTGCTCCATTTTTGTCACCAGTTTGTTGTAATTGGCAAATATTTGGGTTGCCTGAAGGGCTGCCTCAAATTTGACGGCTTTCACGCCTGGCATTTTCGCCTGTCAAAACAAACCAAAACAAGGTGCTGCGGACACAGAGTTGCCATCCAAAGCCTCGAGGGTGTTTTCATATTCTTTAATGCATCTAAACTAGAAATAAATTTAATAAGGTCTTTTGCACAATTTTATAGCCTTCAAGTCTATTAGATCTTAAGACATAGACCTTCTATCATGAGTTTGACATTTGCAAGAACCATTTATATTTTATTTATATTTACAAGAAATTTATTGCGGCGGCCTTGGCCGCCGCGAACATTTCTCTTTACTCGCTTGGTGTGAGTTCCAGGCATGCTAGAACTGCTAGAGTTATATGTATCAATTTAAGAACACAATTAGAGAACATTCGGGAGTTGAATGCGTATTATTACGTGTGTTTTTGTGCTCGTATGATAGATGGCTGCTATGATAGATGACCACGAGATTCCCACTGGCGACAATTAACAATAAAGAGCGAGGGGCAAAAGACAATGCAAATAATGGTGGGATATATTGTGAGACATATAATGCAAGTTTAGGGAAAGTATAGTTATTTAATTTAAGGGTTGAGATTGGAAAAAAGTTTGATCTAAGGGCTAGGAGCAAAATCCCCTTTTGAATGGAAAGGGCACAAAGATATGTATTCAGAGCAGGGAATTCAGATTAGAGCATCCGGTCTCCCGCTGAGTTGAAGGTTTTGCGGGATTATATTGAAGAGAATCTAGCCACTGGCTTCATTCGACATTCTCAGTCCCCTGCTCCGCCTATCTTCTTCGTCAAGAAGAAGGATGATTCGCTGCGTCTGGTCGTTGATTATCGCGGCCTCAATAAAATCATAGTGCCGAATCGGTATCCGCTTCCTCTGATCCCAGAGTTGTTAGAACGACTCCAAGGTGCGTATTATTTTACGAAGATTGATCTTCGGGGTGCCTACAATCTTATTCGGATCCAGGAGGGTGATGAGTGGAAAACAGCCTTTCGTACTCGGTATGGCCATTTTGAGTACACAGTTATGCTGTTTGGACTTACCAATGCTCCGGCAGTATTCTAGCATATGGCCAATGATGTTTTTTGAGAGTTCTTAGACCCTTTTGTTATCATCTATTTGGATGATATTCTTATTTATTCTAAGACTCTCAAAGAACATGAGAGGCATGTTCGACAGGTCCTTCAGAAGCTTCGTGAGCATGGGTTATATGCCAAACTTGAGAAGTGTCAGTTCGAGCAGGATAATGTGGAGTTCCTTGGCTATTGCATCACTCCACATGGAGTGTCTATGGACCCCGAAAAGGTTAGCACTGTTTTGGAGTGGCAAACACCTTCATCCGTTCGAGATGTGTCAGTGTTTTCTTGGGTTTGCCAATTTCTATCGGCGTTTCATTCGGGATTATTCAGAGATTGCCCTTCCTTTGACACGCCTCACGGTTAAGGACGTGCCATTTGAATGGACTGTGGAAGCGAAATCTGCTTTCGTTACCCTAAAGCATGCTTTCACCATGGCGCCAGTTCTTGCTCATGCAGATCCTTCGCACCCATATGTTGTCGAAGCAGATGCTTCTGATTTTGCGCTTGGTGGGATCTTGTCACAGGAGGGGGATGACCATTGTGACGTTCCAGGCATCTATACGGTATACGTATACACACCAGGACACGTCATCAAGACATAATGGGCCTAATGGTCCAAGTGAAGGTCGACCATAATGGTTTTATTTAGCTATGCTAATAAACCCCAATGGATAATTATAAATTATAATGGCCTAATTTATCTAATTAAGCCATTATGGGGTAATTAACTAATTATCACCAATAAGGGAGTGCCACCTGGCCCAAATCGATTGGCCAGAGGGGACTTACCATTTTGGGCCTAGAAATAGGGGTCCTACCCCATTTCCTCTTCCAAATTCGAATTGGGACTAAGGAGGAGCAGCAGCCAGCAGCCTAAGCTTGTTTTGCCAACACCCACCTACCAGTTTCGAGAGATGGATGCTTACCGGGACCATGGGTCCAGCCAGGACACCGGTTAGTCAGTAGATAGGGTTCTTTCTGCTAACACTTCTTTGAGTAGATGGAATGGTTAAATTCTCTTTATGAATTGTTCTGAATACATGAATGGTAGTCACAGTAGTTCTTTCTGCTTCTTCCGTGTATTGGGAATTAAGGGCAGGGTAGAGACCTAAAAGCTTCCTAGGAATTAGAGATGTCTCTAGCTAGACCCCTTAATACCCAATAATTGCGGCCTATGCACAAGAGCCTACCTGGCTGTGGATGCTATGATGTGGTTCAGCACCAAATAACGTGTATGATGGTGAATCGGGGGTGGGGTCTTGCCTAGCGCGGCTACAGGACTCCTATAGTGTGCTAGGCTTATATCCGGTCACTGTGTGTGGGCCGGGTATGGGTCTGACACTCTCTGGGCCGGAGGGCGGGAGCCTATATGGTCGTCCTGGGCTCGAACGGGTTGGTGAGCTGACCTTTAGATTTATGGGCGTAAGTCGGGTACGGATGTGGGGGTCGCTGATGCGGCACGTATTCTCTAGCACACACAGGGATCTATCATACTCGGGGAGGAGATGCCTCTCTGACCTGCCTCATCGGACCGGGGAGATGTAACCCGGAGTAGTCCCGAAGGGTGATTCCTTGGGATTGCGTCTCCGGAGGACTACAAGCACGTCATAGCATGATTCAGCCTATCTGCAAAGTGTGCACAGGAGGGGCTGATGGAGTGGACAACCTTAGCCATTGTCTTATGCCAACCAACGCCATGTTATACCTCCGTCTGTTGATATCTCGAGACCATGTCCGTCAGTTGATCCCTTGGAGTCTGAGCCTAAGGTAGTGCCCTGTTGTGGTGTTATTTCATGTTGTTATGGATGTATTGTTTTTCCCTATGATGATATGATGGATGGGCCACCCTTCGTGGTGGTATATTATTTGCATTATGATTGTATGCTAACGTATAGAATAGAATAGAATAGAATATACATTAACGTCCCTCAGGCTGTGAGGCCCCCGGACTTGTGTAGCGTCCTGCGAGCTCCCAAAGGGTGCTGCCAGCAAACAGACGCATAGGTTTATGTAGCCATCTAGCGGGCTTCTCTTGTTCTTTATATTACCCACATCGTGCTTATAGCTGGCTTCTTGGCCATACACAATGCATCGCTATAAACAGCGATTTTGAATCGTACTTTGTGGGCCCCTCGATCCGCCTCATCCGTGCTTCTCGGTTATTAGCCCTCTCTTTTTGTGCACCCGGTGTCTTATTATCATCTCTTTTATAGCTTTAAAAACTACATCTCGTGAGTGTCTCTTCTTTGTCCATCGGTCTTTGGGAGTGGGAGATCCCACGACCTTGTTAAATTTGGACCTTATGTGCGTGTATACCGGCACTCCTTTACCATGTAAACCGTCTTCTATTTTTCCTGAGTCACATACTCGACATATTCGCTCTGCTCTATCTATTTTCCTCCATCTATCTTTCTCAATTCGGAGGTCGTGGCTCCCCATCCTGAATCTGGCCAGCGTTCCCCTGTTACTCTTATTCAACATGTTGCTTTTGTACGTGATATGCCCTATCTGTCCCCCTGGATTGAAGGTTCCCAATAGCCAGTTTGCCTTAGGCCCTGTGTGCCGTGCCAGCCAGTTCCTCATTGCTCTGCCTGCCCATTCTTCGCCCCATCCGTCCGCTTGTATAATCTGGCTTAGTTGCATCCCCATACTTGCCGTCCACTTCGCCACTTCGTTAAACCATCCCTTGCCTGTTGTTATGTGTTGTTTTGCTGATTCATCTATCGCCAGTGACGACAGTTTGTCCTCTTTTCCATAGCTGTTGTATATATATGCTTCCGCTGTATAAGATTTTCCCATGGAGGACGTGGGACGAATAACACCTCCGTGTTCCTCACCCGGACACTTGGCCATCCCAAGTAGTCCGAGGATGATGGAGGGCCTTGCCATGGTGGTTTAGTCGTCATGGGAGGGGAAGTCCCGTATCCATACGATGGGAGTATCGTATGGGTTCTGGGAGCGTCACAGTGGTATCAGAGCATGGTTTTGGTGGACCAAAACTATTGCACTGGCCATAGTCTAACTCGTTAGTTGACGGTACTTTCTCCTAGGTTAGAGCATCCCAACTCTGTAATTAGTGTTTTAGTTAGCCTAGTTATGGGAGGAATGACCTATTGTGGAGGGAAGTGTTCTCTAGTGGAGTGGCTAAGGCCAGGAAGTGGAGTCAGGGGACCGAGTTTTGTAATCGCCATAACTTTCTCCACGTAGCTCGGATCGACGAGATTATTGCTCCAACGAGTCGGGTGTATTCCAAATACCCTAAAGGGGTCATCAACTGGCAGCAGAGGGTCGAGCAAGGGGGCCAAACCCAACAGCGGCGTTGCCCGGGTTTGGATGCCCCAGAATCAGGAGTTAAGCGCGTATAACCGGAGCAGCGCCGCTCCGTATAAACGCGCGTATATTTTTTTTTCGTCGTATTTTTTTATAAAAAAAAAAAGTTTAAACAAGAAAATTTTTAAAATTTAAAAAGTTAAACGGCCGTTTCTTTTCTTGTTTCTTTCTTGTCTTGTGCGCCTTCGCCCGCCTACTCCGCCGTCCGCCATAGCCACCGGACTTGAGTTCACCCTTTTGCCGTGGTTGCGCCCACACCATCCCTACACCTCAGCACCTCCTTTTTTGCCTCCCTAATCGCCAGTGCCTCAACCATGGCCAACATCAAGAGTACCATGGACCCTTCCAGCCTCACAATAGCCCAAATCTATGCACTGATCGCGCAGTATATGGCCATCGACAATGACTTGATTGACATCCTCCTAAACGAGTTGGTGCAGCGGTTTGCCAACGGCACTAGGATACCCTATCCCATATTTCATTATTCTGAACAATTTTTGATTAAGCTGAACCTCCAACAGCTGCCATACACCATGGTCGAGCAACCTGACCAGGTGATGGTGTTGATCAAGTTCTATCCTCCTGAGTATGAGGAACATTCTGAGGAGGAAGCCATTCAAAGTGAGGCCGGTTCGGACCTTGGCCCGGGAAGACGACCTTCGGGAGGTAGAGCGGGCAGACACCGAAGCCCGGGGTCGTGAATATAGATACCTGGGGCATGGGATGGCCATTATTAACTGCAAAGCTTTTGAGCTACCCCCATACCAGTGGCATGAGGCTTCCCAAAGTTTTATGTGGACAGATCCCGATATCAGTCTGGACTACCTAACAATAGTCCAGATTGATATGAACCACCGGCCCGACCGCTATCATGCTGAGCTGATCCGAAGGGTCGCGGCCCGGTGGTTGGCTCAGGTGGAAGCCGACATGGAACTAGCCCGTGAGGCCCGGGAACAAGCAGAGAAGGCCCAACAGGGACAGCAAGAACATCAGGCCAATAGGGAGCAAGAGACACAGCAGGGGCCTAATCAGGTGGACAAGCTGCCCAGCAAAAGACGGAGGAAATTCGTAGCCCACAAGTCCGGCACAAAGAGAAGTTAAAGGTTGTCGGAAATATTGGGAAGAACACAAGCTCTAGCCTGCTCCCTCGAGGAAGCTTCATTGCTTCAGACAGGGCACCGTGGCCTTACGGGAGATCCGTAAGTATCAGAAGACCACGAAGCTCCTAATAAGGAAGATGCCTTTTCAGAGGTTGGTTAGAGAGATAGCACGGGAATTCAAGACTGAACTCAGCTAGGTTTTAATAAATTTAAAAAAAATAATAATAATAATAATAATAACAACAATGCTGACGTCAGCATAAAAGTTATAAAGGTACATCAAAAGTTTTAGGGTTTTATCTTCACTCGCCAGCTTTTGTTTATCCTTCCTCCTTCCTTCCTTCCAGCGCCTATGGCGGCCATCGACCTGCTTGCATGGTATCAAGACGGGGAGCACTGGGGCCCCCAAGTGCCCTTTGATCTCCTAAAGCCCTTTCTACTCCAGCACATTGATCTCATCTCGAACATGCAGAAGCACCCTGATTATGCCGGGTTCTTGCAGTTCTATACCGAGGAGATGCTTCCTCTTTGCATTCCTCTGGGAGAACCACCGCAGCTATATATTGAGCGAGCTGTGGTGAAAGAGATGCTTGGCGGGGGTAAGAGTGGTTACGAGGTGTTGCGGGGCAAACTCCGGTGGGCTCGGCACACAATCAAATTATCTTTTTCCTACAATACTTGTCTTTCTCTTCTAGAGTTTGAAGTATAAGGAATAATTCATTTGTTGTACATTCATTCTTGCCATCTTACAGACGATGAAGTGGAAGAAGACGAACAAGAAATACCTGAAGAATTGCAACAAGAGGACGAGCCACCGCCAGAACAGAGCTACGACGAAGAGGATGGACAGTATGAAGAGGACGATGATGATTATGAAGAAGAGGAACCAGAGGATGAAGGAGAGCCATACGACCCATCAAGGGTTTCGAAATTGTTAACATCCTTCGTGATCATGCTTTCGAGCATTTGCAGCAGACGCTCCGTCGCACTTGAAATTATTGGGATATGACTAAACAGGAAGCCTTTGCTGATGTGAACGATCACCTCTGGCAGATATTCTATGCACTTCGAGACCTCTTTAACTTATTGATCATCAGCCCTACTTTGGATTACCAATATGTGATCATTCAGGCGTGGGCTAGGTATAAAGTAGTCCGGGCGGTGCGGGAGAGTATTCGATACTCTATTCTGTACCCCTTCACGCAGCCCTAGGCCTGATCTCCACAGTCTTTTCTTATCTACGTGTACCTTTATTTGAATTGTCCTGTGCATAACCATCAGTTTTGTAGTGTATAGCCTCAAGTTTTGTTGTAACAGTGTTTTGTTGTAACAATGGTTTTTATCTTCATAATAAAAGTGTTTCTTTCTTTCTTTTCTTTTTTTTGGTGTACGCTTCTTGTTATCACAAATGGAATGAGTATATTTACCTTTCTCCTCTTCCTATTTAGCCGGTGCACGGCCTCCCCCTTGGGCGACACCCGTGCAACCGGGCCGTCTTACACCAGAACAAGAACTCACCGTTATGAAGCGCCAGCTTACTGAACTGCAAGCATACGTGTTGCAGTTGAATCCGCCACAGGAATATGGACCTGAGATCCATGTTCCACAAAACATGCAGCCGCCACCGGCACCGGCACCTACACCTGCAGCCGCTACGGCGAGTCGATCTAAGAGGACACGCCCTAGTTCGTCCTCGGATGCTGCCTCGGGGTCTTCAGACTCTTCGGATTCCTCTGAGAATGAGGCCGACCATGCCAAGGACAGTAAGAAGGATTACCAGAAGACCGTCGATTCCACCATCACTAGCATCGGGAAGAATCGAAAGCTTGCACAATTCTCAGGGAAAACCAGGAATGGGGTGGATGCCGAGTCATGGCTAGATGAAATGCAGGAGTTTGTGAAGTCATATGGGATGACTGAAAAAGACATTGGCAAATTGGCCACCACTAATCTTACAGGGCCGGCGCGAATTTGGTGGTAAGACAAATCAAGCAAAACTTAGGCAAATGGCGCCATGGCGCCATTTGCCAACAACAAGACTCCCTAAAGTAAGCTAACAGGCATCCAAATGGCACCACTGCACCATTTGGAACAAACAAACAAGAAACCATGCAAGTAGACGACATACGTGTGCCTGGCAGCGGCAGGAGCTCCAGATTTGTCGATTTCCATTTCGAGCGCCTTGATTTTTACCCAAAAACGGGTGTCCTGTTCGAAGAGGTAAGGCGCTGAACTCTAGAGATTAGGTGCCAGAAACACTGAAAAAAGAGGCAAAAAATGGGTTGCATGAGGCGCTAGGCGCTGGCGGCTAGGTTCGAGGCGCTGAGGGCTGGAATAACTTGCGACAAAAGCAAATGAGATCCTCTAGAAACAATGAGACGTAACTAACTAAAAAAGTGATACTTCGGGATTTGAAATTTTGGCCGCTGGCAGTCTGCTGTACCAGAGGCGGCCAACTAGGGCCCGTGGTGGTCCAGGCGCCCATGCCCGCCCAGCCGCCCATGTGGCGGTCCAGACGCCCATGCCCGCCCATGCCCGTGGCGGTCCAGGCGCCCATGCCCGCCCAAATTTGAACTTTCAAATTCAAATATTTCCCGCCCTTCCGCCCTTCCGCCCGAATTTGAACATAAAATTTAAAAATCCCGCCCGTAATTTGAAACTTCAACTTGCCACCTGTGCAAATTTTAACATAAAATTCAAAATTCCCGCCCGTAATTTGAAATTTGACTGCCACCTGTGCAAATTTGAATCGTCCGCTTATTTAAAAATTGTACTTTGCAAAGCTTTGTCTTTGTCGCCGATCACCCTCTTAAGGCGACCATAGTACGACGCAGACGTTTTCGTGCACGGTTCAGGCACTTTCGAATCCGCCTGCTCGTTTTAGCTGCCGCTCGCATAAGGCACGCAACTTTTCTCAAGCGCCTAGGTAGAAACTTTGCAAGGCGCATGCGTGCTGTCAGGCGCTTTCTTCTTGGCACTCACAGAAATCCCAGATCCATCCTCCAGCTATAGGCGATTTCAGTTCTCAGCGACTCCCAGTTATTCAAGGCGTAGTGTGAATTCATATCTACTTAGATCAGATTGTTTTTCTAATTCCATCTACTGCTTCAGTACAACATACCACTATGGATCTATCTAATATCAAATAAGTCCACTATTTCTGGTAGGAATTATGTTCTATTGCTGCCATGTATATACCGTGTTGAAATGCTGAAATTCATATTGCTTGGACATAGTAAGAACCTTGGTTTCAATTGCAAAGTTGGCATGGGGTGCCCGTGTTATGCGTGCCTGCTCTTATTGACACATTTACGGCAATGAGAGCAAGAATGCATAACATAGGCACCTCGTGTAGATTTTGTGATGGAGCTGAGCCAAATCGCGCCATGGCGCCATTAATTTGAAATGGTGAACACTTGGATCAAATGGCGCCAAGGCGCCATTTTGTTCTAAATTCACCCCTAAAGTGGTGTATTGGTCTAAATGGCGCCATGGCGCCATTTCTTTTCAACATATATCAATGTATACAGCAAGGTTGGTGTAGGTTTAAGGCGCCATTAGGTGCAGTACACCATTTTTGGTGTGAATTTGGAACAAAATGGCGCCATGGCGCCATTTGATCCAAGTGTTCACCATTTCGACCAAATGGCACCTTGGCTCCAAATTTACATCAAAATTTGTTTTTTTGTACTAAATGGCGCCATTTTTGCTTGTTTATTGCTTGTTTTTCGTCTAATTCATATGTTGTAAAAAAGTGTCACCTTGCTTGGTTGAAACAGGTTCAATTTTCCCCTGTACAACCTATTCGTCGGAAGGACAATTGTCGCCCGGGGCCATATTTTGAATAGAACCACTCTTCATGGCAAGGAAATAGATTCTTTAAATGTAGCAATTGAGGTCACGGAGTCCATGATCCCATCGACGGAGCTTCCAGTCCCCTGCGAAGGGCAGATAACATTGGTGAAGCAGTAGGCACATTCATTCAGTGGCCTAAGAGGGATGTAAAACATGTTGAGTGCCCCTCAAGTGAAGATACATCATCAACATCCCTCAATTTGCCCTCTTCAGAAGAGGATTCATCTAGTAATCCACCATCTGTCAGTAGCCCGCCGGACATCAGTTTCACTGCTCACTGTGGTGAACCAAGCAACACAGCAACAAATGAGAAAGACGAGATAGTAGAGGAGATTGGAGGTCATGAGAATCTAGGTGCCCGTCTTGGTCTCAGGTTGTTTAAGCCTGAAGATGAGACAGTCTACTACTCCGGAACAGATCTACTTCGTTTGCCATGCTACATTCTTCACTCCTGCATTGGATCTAAATATTCGGAGGCGAATATAGTCTTTAGTGATCCTCAGGATGCTATAGACGATGAGTTCTTGGGTGTATCAAAGGTCGGGCTTTCAGTGGGTAAGATAATAGATCCAATGGGGAACCAAAATATGAGGTCATGTCATGCTTGTGCTGAGAGGCCTCCAGCTAACAGTCTAATATCCTGGGAGACCCGTGATGTTTTGCTTCGTGATAGTAGGACAGTTTCACAACATTTACAAGCTCGAGCTGCTCTCGAAGAGGATGACTTAGAAGTTGAGTGCTTGGAAGCTGATGTTGAGAAGCAATTCAAGACGAAAAGGAAATATACATATGTGAAGAGGGTCAGGAGGGAACCAAAGGGGGATAGAAAGGAGGAGAGGATGTGTGCTTCCAAGTCAATCAAGATGCTCTAAAATCAACATGCTGCAAAGATGAATGTGTCACAAAACTGAGCCGAGAGCAAGTATGTGCCTTAAGAAAAGAATTTTATTCTCAATCAAGCAGTGTCAGGATTACGCTTGTTTTTGATGCGTTGAGTGTAACTTATACAGGGCAGTCAGAGGCGAAAGTAGTGGTCTCTGGAGTGAAGTGCTGTCAATTCGCATGGCGCGTGGCTTTAGGAGTTGCTCAGTCTACGTTTTATAGTTGGAGGAAGAGGTTCGAGTTAGGTGGAAAACGGGCGGAGCATGGTAATACAGGCTCTAAGAAGCCTAGATCTGTGACACTAGCTATAGAAAGTGTGTTTGATACCTTCATTAGTGAGAATGCGGAGAGCATTCTACATAGAAGCAAAAAAGGAAAGGATGATATAAGGGAGAATGTTCGCAAACTTCCTTCCATCCTTAATAAGAAGAGCATACATAAGGCATTAGAGTTTTTTTGAGGTCAAATAAGGGCCCTTACTCGATGCCACGTCAAAAAGCTCGCGGCCAATGAGGAGCCGAGCTTGTACAAAGTTTTTTACCGAGCCTTGATTTCGCCATTCCAGGTGTCAACTGCCGGTAGCTTCGGTAATATCCGTGCCTCTAGCTTCGGGTGTCAGATTACACACGTGGCAATTATGACCATTAGCTAGCTCCCGCCCTCAATTCCCACTCAGGTGTTTTCCTCAACAGAGTTTGCGCAAAGATCGATTGCCCGCGCCAAGGGAACTTCGATTTTCTCATGAACTGCTTCGACCTGCGCCGAAGGGAGTTTCGACCACAGAAAAGCTTCGATCAAGGTAAAATCGCGGAGCCTTTCCTAATATTTCGATTCCGCTCCACATTCTGATTTGAATTCTGTGACTAGATGGCTATAAGCTCTATCAACGTCGGAAATGACTTTGAAAGCTTCGTGGTGTCGACCGGGAGCTTTGTTACACTCCAACCTGCAATGCGAGGTGAATGGCGAGTCAAAAGATGCAGGAGAGATGATGTTTCTGCATATTGGAAGGCTTTGGTGGTCGGTTTTTGATCAGGTAAAGAGACATTTGTACAAGTAAGGCATGTATACACTCCAACAGATATGGCAAAAGAAAAAATAAGCCAGCGACGAACTTTCACACGGTTAGAAGCAAACTGTGAGTATGTACTTCTATGCAATCCATATTTAAATTAGTTCCCTTACTTATCCAGTTCATTCCTATTCTCTCAGGTTTGTGTATATCTGATGTGGAGAACACAGTCTCTTCACACTCGATAAGTAGTGTATTCCATTTCACCAAGATATGGGCTCCTTGTTGTTCGAAGGTAGCATACCAGTGCAGCTCACAGAAAAGGGATATATGGTTCTGGAGGTATGAATACTCTCCACGAAGATCCAAGCTTATTGAGCTTCCATTGCCCAACCTGTCCGAGCTATACTGCAGGCCTCTGGATGCCACTTCTATCTTATTAGCACGGAGTAAGTTGTCGCAGGAAATGTTCACGACATTGAAGGAGAAGGGAGGAGTCTGCGGGCATATGAAGATAAATTTAGGAATTGATCTGTTCATTGCCTTATTCAAGAGCGCCGACAATGTTAAGAAGACCTTGCAGATGTTTATAGTTCAACAGTCGGTGGATAGTTTTTTAGATAGTCTATTTCTTGAAGGTTGGAGTGCTCGACTTCACGATGGAGCTGAATCTACTGAATACAGGATAAGTCGAGACATGGTTCGGTTCAGATATTGCATTCAGAAGCAAACGCTGTATGTCACTTTTATCCGTGAAGGAAGAAAGTACGTTTGGATTCCTGTAGAACAAGATGACAATGATGGCACTCATTCCGTTGTCATAGACTTGAACATTCATAAGGATAATCAGTTGTTCAAAAGTCTGAGAGCGGAGAGCGAGTGGTCTCTATTCGATGTTCGGCGGCAATTAGAGTTTGAGACAGACTTAAATTTCTTCCATTTTATGAGAGACGGCCAGAAGGTGGGAAAGCGCAGAGAAGAATGCGATAAATTGGGGTCATGCATGCCACCCAAAGTCATATCTGTATATGAATCTATGTAATATAAATATAAGTGATAGTTAATTAGAGATCTATTGTATATTAATTGCAAACATTTGCTTTCATTGGAATATAAGACTTAAAGTAGCTACAGTGCGAAATTTACAACATAAAATATAGATGTTGTATTTTCACACCGTACTTACGGTGCAAAATTGTGGATATCATAAAATATGGAAGGGCTATTTTCGCACCGTAGCCACGGTGCGAAAATGTGCATAGCATAAAAAATGAAAGGGGTATTTTTGCACCGTAGCCACGCTGCGAAATTGTACATAGCATAAAAAATGAAAGGGGTGGCTACGGTGCGAAATTGTACATAGAATAAATTATCGAAGTCTTGTTTTCGCACCATAGCCACGGTGCGAATTTGTAAGGAAGTGTTATTTTCGCATCGTTGCCACGTTGTTAGCCTCTCTTGCAAATCAAGCCGCTACAAAGGCGCTCACATTCAAACTGTCATAAATCGAGGCGCTGCTCCACGAGAATGGCAAATAGCGGGTCAGATAAGGCATGGGAGCTGTTTAGCGCATGGTATGAAAAAATAGTGGAGAAAGAACAGGATTTTCGTCAGAAGCATCCAGAAGAGTTCGAGGAGGAGCTAGAGCAACCAGTGGATGCAACCACTGTATATAATAATTTTTGCCTGACAGTAGACATTATGGCAGAGTGTAACAGGTTTATTGATGCATATGGCGGCATCCTTCATAGCTTCATAGCTAGAGCTGGTCCTGACGTAAAACCATGTCATGTGACTGGTTTGCCTTCACTAAGCATGCAAGCTTTAATTAAGATGTTTCCAAAACCTAATCAAGACCGAATTAGAAGGTTCTTGAAGAGACTACATGCAGAACTGTGCAGGCAAGAGGGCAAAGAAGGTTTTTTCAGCCTAGATATCATGTTCAGCACATACATGATTTACACTAAGCCAAGCAAAGATGCCGGTTCTTCTTCAAGTGCACAGGTCGCTCAAATAGAACGCCCCGCCTCACTAGTAGAGGAGCCGGTAGATCCTGAGAAAGAGAAACTCATACTGGAAAATGAGAAGAACGAGGCTCTGGAAGAGGAGGTCTCCGAGAAAAAATTGTCTACTTGGGGGTTATCAGAAGCATATCCCATCCATGTAGGTGGGAAACCATACTTGTTGCTGCCCGACATATCTGAAGTGACAGGGTTGAGAGAAGACGAGATATTGGGCCAGATATATGCACATGTTGTAGGCCTGGGAGAATTTATAGACTTTGAGACTGATGTCCCCAGACAAATAATGGAGGCTGTGACTTATGATGGATCCTCAATACCTCCAGAGGATGCATTTGAAATTGTCATGTAGCAAGCTGAAGCAGGGTATGAAGCAGTGAAAGATGTCAAATTTGAAGCTGCTAGCTCTTCAAACACTGCTTCTGTGTTCATAGAACGTGAGCTGTCGAAGTCCTCTTTCAAAATAACAAACCCAGCTGTTGTCGAACGTGACAAGAGAGAGGTATTTATCTGGTTTCATTTTTTATTTCTTCTTGAATCTGATGTTTCTTTTATGCAGGAATTATTTATTGATGACTTCTGTGCAAGGCATGAGAGAGTCACCCTAGGTCGGGACGCCAGTATTGCACATTATATGGGCTACCTTCACAAGGGGGAAATTATTGTGTTTCACAATAAATATAGTCCATCTGGAGTAGAGGAGGTCCTCAAGCTTAAAGCTCTGTCCTTAGCTGGCAACCACGTGCCCCTAGCCGCAAACTATGATCGAGTTATAGCAGTAGATAGGGATATCGCCATGTATGTCTTCGGGGGCTTCAAAATGTACTCTGTCCTTGCAAATAAAGCAGCTCTAGGCTTGAGTGGAGCGGACAAGGAAGCACCTAGCGCTTGTCACATTACCTGAAGGACCCTGACATATTGTATCACATTAGATGCAATTGGGGTTTGGAGTAAAGGAAGAGGACTTAGAAGAATTTGATTCGGGTACTCCAGGCCCTGATGCCAAGAAAAGGAAATGTACTTGAAAAACTTTTGTATTAATATAATATCTTTTCTATAAAATTCATGAATTGTTTTTATATGACAAAATTACTTTTGTATGATTGTTCATCTATGAGATTCATTAATTGTTAGAATTTAATGTCAGCAATAAATCCTTGTTAGATGTATATGTTAGGTCTTCTTTAATGGTGAACTCAGTCATTTCCATGTATGTACATCAGGAACGTAGCCACGGTGTGAGAACAGGATGTCGGCAGCTTTTTGGGCTGATTTTTGCACTGTGGCTCGTTCTTGGCAGGATGTCGGCGGTTTTGGACTGCCCTGTTTACGCCGTATACGGTCGCGAAAACAGCTATTCCATGGCGTGCGCATGACACCATTTCGCACCGTGGCTACTATGAACATTTTTTAGTCTAGGGGTTTATGGGATCGGGAGAGACAATATTGCTCTTTTCTTGGCTGGGCTCCAGGGTTCTCTGTTTGTAATCAAGGGTTGATCCTGGTAGATAGGTTGGGGTTGAGGTGGGGAGGGGGGGGGGGGGGGGGGGTTTCATCCAAGTCCACTTACACACCCCTCCTCCATGCAGTCTCAACCCACAGATATTACAGGGGAGAGGGAGGCCATACCAATTCAGATGCAATGTTTTGGAGTTTCCAAAATAGTCCTTATATTCAATTGAGTTTGGTATGGGCTTGAGGATATCTAATTGCACCCACACCTGCCTAAAATTACAGCCTTAGAAAGAGGGCCAAACCTATCCTACGGATGGAGGTAGGTTTTTTTTATATTTGACTGAGTGTTTGCATTTTAAACACTAGGTTATAATGTATCCATGAACATACACATTAGAGTGCAGATATGCATTTATCTTTACTGAATGACTCTTACTCTTAAGATGAATAGATTAAAAATGTGATAGATAAGCATAAAATACTGATAATAAGGCTTAGCGATTTGTAAGTTAGATGCATTGTCACTATAGCTATGATTGCAACTGATTATTTACTCCACTTTGCACATATGGTGCATGGTATGGCCCTTCTATTTCCAATTCACACTACAAGGGTAGCATACTGAGGCATGGATTAATACTAACTAAAATACACATATGTGGCGGTTTTCATGCGTACACTATATGTTGATAAATATTAAGGCTAGCATGGTTTATTGGTTAATGATGGTTTCCATTGGTAAGCAAATATTCAATCTCTCATTTCTGGGAAGAATTAAGGGTACGAAACCAACCTCATGTGAAATGATGAAGATACAGCCAGATTTGGTCCAAAGTTAGAGGAGACCTAAGATATCTAGACGGGCAGTGCTGGAAGATTGCACCTCACACGAGCCAGGCAAGATTTGGTGGTAGAATGCAAGATTATGTTTAGATAAGTGTCTTTATCTACGAGTAAAATGAATAACCTATTGATAGGGGTACTAAGTTGATGTACTGCACATGCAAATGAAAAACAGGCACTTGCTAAACATTAATGTAATACTAGAAATGGAGCCCAGCATTGCTGGGATAGCTAGGAACTATAAATGATACACTGAAGCAAATTGTTAGTTGAATTCACGTTCTTAAAATCACACAATTAAGAGCATTTGACCACATTTCTAACCCCCTTCATTTTTCCTTTTCCTTTTACATTTCCATGCTTTGTTTTTTCTTTTCCTTCTTTCCCCTTTTTGATTTTTTCATTTGTTCTTTTTTTCATTTGTTCTTTTTTTCTTTCTCCACTCTTCCATTTCTACCATCTTCCTTTTCTCTTTGTTGTTTTCCCCTTCACCATTTTTATTTTTCTGATTTCGCAATCCATTTTCTCCCAAAGGTAACAAGATGATAACATAAATTTGTTTCACCAACTAAAACTAGCACAAGAAATTGAAGAATTGCATGAGAACAACTGGAACACAAAATAGAACGCAACATTAACTTTCGTAGCCATAAGGAGACGCAGCTGTTAGGGGGCAGGAGAACCTAAAGCTCTAGCAGGGCACTGTGCAGCTATATGACCCAGTCTCTGACACACAAAATATAAACCCGATATTGCATAAGGCCGGTTCTGTCTACCCTGGCTGGAACCCCATTCAAGTGCTAATTTATGGGCTTGTCACAACCTCTTATCATAATCAGAACTAAAAGCCCCAAGTTCAAAGCATTCTGCCACTTTCGGACCATCCCTATCCCTTATGATTACTACTTGTTTCCTATTATCCAAAAGATTGTTACCTCTGTCAATGCTCTGTTGTGCGGATGGGGTCAGATGCTTCTCCAATCTTTAAATTTGCTCTCGTTCTCAGGAAAGACATCCTCCATTTTGTTAACGAAATCAAATTGACATACATTTTCCTCCAACTTGAATGCTGGTGTGCGCGCCTTCTTGCTCTTCTGCTCAATCTCCAGCTGCAGGGTGAGAGCATGTTAGGGTGTGCCAAAAAAAGTATCTAAAAGGTAGTTTTTGAGTACTTTTTCTGCAGGTACCTAATTGGTATTAAAAGTACTTAAATCAAAGCTAATAGTCAATATTTTTGCTTCATGATTGAGAGCAATAGAAGCATGATGTCTTAGAGCACTTTTCATATCACCTATTATCATGAGCATGAAGCAATATCACCATATGTGAGTACCCAGTGGATATTTTAGGTAGGTTCCAAAAGTGATACACCCTAACATGCTTTAACCCTGCAATGCTGAAATCTTTGCATCCAACTCGCTCAACTTATCATCTTATCATCTCTGTGAGCAGCAATCCTCTATTCCATTCCCTTTGCCCAAGCTGGGGCACATGTCTGGTCCTGAACATGCTCCTGAACCTGAAGCCTTGGCAGCTGTAGTCCTAGCAGCCGGGCCTCTAGGCATGATGCGATTAAATGAGGAAACTAGAAGCAAATCTTGAAAGCAAATGCAAGGAACCAGGGAAGATTAGTCTCCTGCTGCCAAACTAAAGTTACTCCTGCTACAAATATGAAACTGAGAAGGCAAATAATGGTGCTATCAAATAACCGGTCACAGTAATTCTCTGCAGTCTCTACTCTGAACGCTGATACTAACCAAATATTTCATAAACAACATGGAAATATAAGCACAATTTCTCATTTTGGTTTTCTGCAACTTTTAACAGTCTGATACACCGCGTAGCATAGGTTCTGTGATTATAGGTTTTGCAAGTGAAGAGTGAAATTGAATTACGTTGATATTAGGTAGATGGAAGGGCAAGGAACTCAAGTCATCATCTAACCTTTTCTGTCATCTGAATATTAGAGCATCCTATTTCTGACATATAACCAACCATACATGGTGTTTGAATCCATGCTTTGGACATGCCATGGTCAATACAAACTACAAACATCATGGTGATGGCATGTTCATGCAAAAGCAACAAAATTCAAGTATTAAAACACACATAAAATATGTAGGTTGCATGTTTTCAACTCGAAGAGCTGAATGTATATGCATATGCATGAACTGTATTCCAGGTTACCAAATCAGGCTTAGGCATTTGATTGAATAATAGAATAATAGAATGTCAGAATCAAGCTTCTCCTCCTGGATATATACTAAGATCATTATATTCCAACTAAAGAATTGCAATTATGTATGTTCTCAGAAATAATAAGAGCATCTTCTAAAGCTCTACAATTATCATACATTTGCATAAGCAAGATTCTCAAAAACCTGATATCCTCCAGCCTCTGTCCTAATAAGACTACTTTGACCAATATAAGTAGTGAACTATTTTTTATTTATAACAACCCATTCAATTACTAGAAATGGAGCCCAGCATTGCTGGGCATAGCTAGGAACTATAAATGATACACTGAAGCAAATTGTTAGTTGAATTCACGTTCTTAAAATCACACAATTAAGAGCATTTGACCACATTTCCACCCCCCCTTCCTTTTTCCTTTTTCTTTTACGTTTCCATGCTTTGTTTTTTCTTTTCCTTCTTTCCCCTTTTCGATTTTTTCATTTCTTCTTTTTTCTTTTTCCACTCTTCCATTTGTACGATCTTCCTTTTCCCTTTGTTTGTTTTCTCCTTCACCATTTTTATTTTTCTGATTTCGCAATCCATTTTCTCCCATTTCTGGTTGCCCTTTCCTTATTCCTTTTTCCTTCTTCACCCTTTCTCCACCCCTTTAACTTTTCCCTTTTCATTTTTTGCTTCCTTTTCCATTTTTCTATTCCTTGCTTTTTCCCCCTTTTTTTTTTTTTTCTATTTTTCTCTTTTTTGTTTGTTCCCCTCCCATCCCCTTCCTACTTTTCCTATTTTTCCCCTTTTCCCTTATTTTTCCATCATTCCCTTTTTTCTCCTCCCCATTTCCCTTTTCCTTTTACCTTTTTACCTCTCTCGTTTCCTCTCCTCCTCTCCCATTTGCTTCCCTTTCTCCTTTCCCTTCCAATGGCCTTTTTCCCTTCCCTTTTCCTCCTTTCTCAGCCTTTTCTCTCTTCCATTTTTTCCCGTACCATTCTTCCCTCCCATATCCCCCTCCCTTTACATTTTCCTTTTCTCTTTTCCTTTTTCCATATCCCTTTTCCCCACCTTTTTTTTCTTCTCCTTTTTCCAGTGCCTTTTTTCCTTTCCTTTCCTCTTCCGTTGTTCTTTTCCCTTTTCTTTTTTCCATACCTTCCCTTTTCCCCTTTCCTCGCACTTTCCCTCTTCTTTTTTGTTTCCCTTCATTTTTTCTCCCTTCCTTTTTCCAGTTTTATCTATGCCCTTTTTCCTTCGCTTCCTTGCTTCTCCCTCTCTTTTTCTTTTCCATTTTCCTTTCTCTTCTTCCCTCCCTTTTTCTCTTCCCCGTTTCTCGTGTCCTTTTTCCCTTCTTTTTTCTCCTTTCCCCACATTTTTCCTCTTCCCCCTTCCCAGTGTCCTTTTTCGCTCCCTCCTCCTCCCACTTTCCCCTTCCCTTCTCTCTACCCTTTTCCTCTTCCCCTTTTTTCCTTCCCCTTTACTCCTTCCTCACCCTTTCCCTCTTCTCCTTTTCGTAGTGTCCTTTTTCCTTCCTTTTCTCCCTTTCTTTTCCTTTCCCCTTTTTCGTGCTTTTTTCCCTTTCCTTTTCCCTTTTTCCTTTTCCTTCTTTCCTTTTTACCCGTGCCTTTTTTCCTTTCACTTTTCCCTTTTCTCCTCCCTTTTCCTTTTCCTTTTCTTTTTCCTTTTCCTTTTCCTTTTCCTTTTCCTTTTCCTTTTCCTTTTCCTTTTCCTTTTCCTTTTCCTTTTCCTTTTCCTTTTCCTTTTCCTTTTCCTCTTAAGAGATCAAAGCATGGCCAATCACAGTGGTAGGAAGTCGTGCGATATATCTCATCCTTCGGAAGCAATCAAATGATCTCAACCGTCCAAATTAGGGTTTGATTCATGACATACACTAAAACTTTATAATATAATAAGATTTTAAGGATATGGTCTACGATTTTACGAATTGTTTTTTATTTTTTATTTTTTTTTGAAGGACAAAAGCCAAAAAGTTTATTAATCAGATAAAAAGTACAAAATTTACATGTCTCATCTAACTGTGTAAGCACAAAAAGATGCCACAGGGCACGAACCTGGAGCACAATGTACTTACACCAGAATAGAGACTAATGATAAGAATCAACTTGAATATACTGAATCCAAATGTGTTCCATTATTTCTGGAACACTCATAGGCTGTCCGTAACACCACGTGCAGATGAATAAATGCCCTGAAAGATGTGATGTCAGCGACGCTGTCACATCCACCATAGGAGCCAACTAGAACCAAGATGGAATGCCGTCTATTTAGCTGGAGGCCATGCATTGGGATAGGATGCCAAGAGGATGCATCGGCAATCCAATGTACTGTTAACCAAACCTTGTAGCCAGGACCACGCTGGCTGAACCTCTGGACAATCGAAGAGACAATGCTCAAGAGTCTCAACGTCTGAAAGGCAGAGTAGGCATACTGCAGATATGCGAGGATCATAGCGATGTCAGAAGGCATTAACATGCAGGCACCTGTGGATCACCTGCCACCATAGTAGAGAGACTTTAGGGTGGAGCAACCTATCCCAAAGCCATCGCCATGTACGACACAAAGTGGGCTGTGGAACCAGTAAGTTGCGCCCATCTGGCAACTAGAGGGGTTGTGGTGCTAAAAGAAGGTGATATATTGATCTGATAAAGTGCTTGCCTTTGTGAATATTTTCGTGATAGTTCCACGTCACTCTTTCAGTAACACCAACTTACACTATAAGAGGCAAATTTTCTGTGACCTTCTCCCATAGAGACACATCCCAATGAGAGAGCAGGAACATTGCCTGAAATTGGTTTTAGGAATTGTTATTTTACATCCATATCGAATCCTCCTAGAACCCCTTGTTATTGTGCTATATATTCCTTTGAATGTTTAATATCACATGTAGGTTTGTCGACATGGCTACCAACTGTACATGTTAAGTGTATGGATGTGGCCAATTTGTTTCTCCAGATAAAAATTAGCTCCATCATTTAGCCATTTAAGTTACATTCCCTTGGTATAATGATTCGAAAAATACCATGCTAAACTATGCTTAGAAATTATTCAGGATAAGTAATGCTAGTATTTTATGTCCCTTAAAATATATAGGAAGACTAAAATGGGAAAAAAAACTACGAAATACCCTTATGTTTATTGTGAATTTAGTGTCATATAGGTGGATGCTTAAGGACAATAGGTAGAATTATAGAAGTTGCACAGCAAAATAGCAGTTAAAGGTTGTGGTGCCATAGTGCAACGAGTTTACCTATCATAGAAAGCAAATGAGATTCAATGGCATATGAGCAAATAAGCATGTTGTAAAGATTGGAGACTAAGAAGCAAGACTTTTGGGTGATCGAAAAACATCGAGATGAGCCGAAGATTGATGCAAAGCTGTTTCTGAACCTGGAAAAACCCTGATGCTTGGGTTGTTGTAGCAGATCGGCCTGAAACAAGTGGATATTTGGCTCAATAAGTTTAAAAGGATGTGAAGTGTACACCATTGAATGTGCAAACCATTGAATTGTTTCGTAGTGCATTTGTGCTACTTTAAGAAAAAGAGTGAAGTTTTACATTGAAGTAAGTCATATTGCATAGCGTGCCTTGTGATTTCTTGGTGTATAACAATGTTTTGACGAATTTTACCATATATCCCTGAGTTTCGATCATTTTTTGAGATGCCCTTGGTGGACCTATCATCTGTACTAGATGATCACATACAAAGCAGTTTCTAGCATATCACGCCTAGGTAGTAGATTGGCTTCCATATGATGTGTCGAATGCCTAAATGTGATGATGAGTAAAAAGACATCCTTCCCTATGATGTGTCGAATGCCTAAATGTGATGATGAGTATTTTGTATCTATCCCTTAAAATTATTCAAACGCCCCTAAGATTTACATTAATTCCCCAAATGCCCTTAAGTTTTCTTTGGATTTCCCATATGCCCTTGATCCCGTGGATGTGAGATTTTCTTTCTAAAATTACCCCCTTTTAACCCCAAAGACCCTTGTTGACGAGGTCTTAAGGTTATTGACATATTTAGCTTTTGTTTTTAATTAACATTAGGGTTTTTTTGAGATTAAAAAAAGGGCCTTCAAAACATGCCAACTAAGCCAAATGAAGATAAATGAACTACCAATCAGAAATCAGAGCCTGACGGGTCCAGTCAGCAAAACTGTTATAACTAACTCACTGGATCACATTTTCTAGTATAACTATTGATAGAAAAGTCCAAATGAGCTTTCGTTTAGTGCAATAGATAGATCTCGTTGAGATCTTTCCAACCTTGGGTGCTTTGCACATATTTTAACCACTTATAATTGTCAAAACTCCAAAAAATATGGTTTTTACCATTTTTTACTACCCTACGAGGCTAAAAGATATGTAAACCACCCAAGGTTGGAAAGATCTCAATGAGATCTATCTATTGCACCAAACAAGAGCTCATTTGGACTTTTCTATCAACACTTATGCTAGAAAATGTGATCCAGTGAGTTAGTTATAACTGTTTTGCTGACTGGATTACCAGTTCTGTTTTCTGATTGGTAGTTCATATAGCTTAGTCAGTAGTTCTTAGAAGGCCCTTTTATGATCTCAAAAAATCCCTAATGAGAAAAAGCTGTTCGATCCAAGCCTAATAACTAAATAAATAATTTTATATTCCAGTTGAATCAGCATGGGAAAGTTGGTGATATTGTCAATGCTAATGATTCCAAGTAGGACATCAAATTGTAAAATCGAATCTAGATACTTACTTGTATGTATTTAAATGATCCAGATCAACCATCCTGGAAAAGTTGGTGATGCTGGAATAGGGGAAGGAATTACTGTTCTAACTGATCCTATTCAAACTGTGAATGTCAAAAGACTTGGGGAAGATAGCATAAGTGCGGCAATATGGGAGCAGGATTGCATTACATGGTAACAATGCCATGTTCAGACCAACTGCTAGGATCTTGGCTGCTAGGGAGGTATTTGAAAAGTATGTCGAATTCAATGCAGAGAGTATGCCACACAAAAGTAGGAGGGATGAACAAGGAAAGGCATTGAGAAAAGGTTGCCCTCTCAATGTACTCAAAAAAAGTATTTTGGAGGACATAAACTCACTTCTTCGTAAGCTTCAAGTGAATCCTATTGTGCAACCAAACTTTAGTAGGCTATGAAGCAAGCACTTTAACCACGTCACTATAGATACTTCAAACAGCTTTGCAAAGTGCAACTTGTATGCAAAGCAACCAAGACTTTTCAAATGCTTCAAAATTCGGCTAGTCGTTTTCCATACCCCTTCTGACATCGCATACATCACCTGGAGTTGTGCCACGTATTTTTTTTTTTTTTTTTTTTTTTTTTTTTTTTTGGAGGGGGGGGGGGGGGAGAGGAGGAGGGGAAGGGAAGGCTGTAAAATGAACCTGTCCACAAAATTCACCAAATACCCTTAGGCCCTACATGTGAGCAATCTATGGTCTTTGTCCTTGCATCCTTCACTATTTTTTAACATCTATAAATCCTCCCTCTTGACATCATCCTTTAAGCAAGAACACTTGTACGCTTTTACAATACGGCTACGAGCATCGCTGAGCGCTTGCATATCTGAAAAGACCTGTCCCTTGAAGATAAGAAGATTTTGTCTCTTCCAGATGGACCAGATGATTCAAGCGGATGTTAAGTGAAAAGCCCTCTTTGCCAACTTGCCCCAAGGACTAGGATAGACTGACAATAGGACCTACTGACTATAAATTGGATCGATTTGTTGCTTTCCACAAGAGAATCATTGATGGGCTAAGAGTAAATCAATGAAACAAAAAATAGTTTGGTGTCTTGCCATCCTCTAAGGAACCGTGAATAGAAATGGGCACCTTTGCTAAAAAGGTGCCATTGATACCCGTTAGAGAAGGGTATTTCATGAAAAAAAAATTGGAGGGCATTGGATGAAATTTAAAACTCTACAGAGGGATATACATTGACGGAGGTCATCTCAAAAATTTATCAAAACCTAAGGCATGTCCTGAAACTCGTCAAAACATAACGGTATTTTGTAGTTTTTTCCATCAGAATATACCTGTAATGAGCTCTATCACCAATTCTGTTTTCTAAGTCATTATGTTGACTCCATTAATTTATTCTTTTGTTAGATATCTTCCATGTGCTTTATAAATATGCTAGAGAGTAATGTCAATGGTTCTAGATCATATTGGAAACTGAATGTCCAAAATGCTTCACACCTGCATGACACAAACCTTTGTTTATTTGCTAAGGTTGCTATCTATGGGTTAATATGTTTCATCATTTTCTCGTCAAAGTTCTATTTGGGTGGAGTATTAAGCAAGATTTGATTTAGCTATCCCATTGCAAGGAATGTACCTTGTCATTTGAGATGTCATGTATGATATCTCAGTTTTATGAACTCATCATTCCAAATCTATGTCAACATAAAAAACTTAAATGATTCAACCATAATACATATTTGTTCAAAAATCAACTCATAATGTTAATTCAAACAACCAACCCTTATTATTTCTTTAAACAAATCCCTCTAGCACCATATTCCCTCTCCCAACCCTTTGCCCCAAGCCTGCCCTTCTACTAGTTAAAGTTTAATTTCTATTTTGCTTGTTAGCTGCTTCATTTAATTTTTTAGTGATCTCATTGTGGAGGAACAAGTACTGACAAATACACAAGTTTGCATGATCACATGAAAAAGAGACGAGGACAAGAAATCATGCAAATACACCCACGTGGTGCAACACCTTGTCTTGATGTTGTCGTAGTTTACAAAGAAGGTAAGAATACATCAAGCCTAATACTGTTCAAGATTAAAAAATCCCGCCTCGAAGGGTTCCGAGGAAAAACCTTATCAGTAATAAGCTTGAGCAAAATAATATAAATATTATTGTCATAGTTTATTTTGTGTCGTACCAGATAATAATATACAATACATGATAAATGCGATGTATTAAAATGTTGTAAAACTATGAAAGCTCAAATTATTCCAGTCTCTCTTCTTGCTGTTAGAAAGTCCAGGAGAAAAGTTTTTGGAGCTTAGATTAAGATCAATGTTACATTTATTATGTTCAAGCAGAGTAACTACTTCTGACATTGAGGGCCGCTTATGGGGAAGCGGTTGTGTGCAGAAAAGTGCTAATTCCATGATCCTTACAACCTCTTCTTGAGAATAATCATGAAGATCTTTATCGACAAGTTGAAGTAGAAGATTCTTCGTGTAGCTAATACGAGCCCATTCCAATAGGTAAGTCTTCTCAGCCTCAAGGGATAGTGCATTATCCACATTCTTTCTGCCACTAATTATCTCTAGTAGAAGTATTCCAAAACTATAAACATCTACTTTTTCTGTAATCTGTCCACGCATAGCATACTCTGGAGATAAGTACCCTCTGTGATGAAGCCATAATACAACGCTTCAGTTAAACATAATATTCAGGTTAAAATGGTTTATTTTTTGGATGAAGACTTACATTGTTCCAGCAATCTGGGTGCTGATATAGCTCTCTTCTTCTGGAAATAACCTTGCCAATCCAAAGTCTGCAAGTTTGGGGTTTAGTCCTTTATCTAAGAGAATGTTGCTAGCCTTAATATCCCGATGAATTATCCTCGGTGATGATTCTTCATGAAGATATGCAATACCCTTGGCAATTTCCAGGCAGATGTTCATTCTTGTTGACCAGTCCATATTCAACCTAGAATCAGGTGGACCTGTAAAGTGGCAAGCTTATTGGTTGAAAGAAAAAAAATGTTATAATTCATGAGATTATAGATTTTACCTAGCAAAGCATCTTGAAGATTGCCATTCTTAAGATATTCTAATACCAATATCCTGTAGTCCCCTTCAAAGCAGCATCCAAGTAGCTTTACTAAGTTACGGTGTTTTATTGATGATACAACAGATACTTCATTTATAAATCCTTGTTGAGTTGACTTAAATGATAGTAGTTTGATGGCCACTATGGTATCATCTTTTAAAGTTCCCTAACACATGAGATGGTAAGTGGTCTGAAAAGGATTTGTATGCAGAAATGATGTCTAAATAAGTACCTTATAAACAACACCAAATCCACCTTCACCAAGCTTGTTCTTTGCATGAAATCCCTCAGTGGCAGCTTCTAGCTCCTTGTGTGTGTATACTTTAATATTTGTCTTGTTGACAAGATAATCAAAATCTGAAAATCTCAAGCACTATGGTCTAAGGTACCATCTCAACACAGTGTTTAAGTATGCTCTATAAAACATCACCTTTTTCTTTTACTTGGTCATGAGGGATTGACATCATCTTCTTTTTTCTATATAGGTAAATAATTAAGCAAATAATAATTAGCATTACCACAGCAGCAGCTATACTTATTCCAATTTGTTTTCCATAGGATTTAGTTGATAGGCCAAAATCTGCAAAAACAACATAGACGCATTGTCAATAAGCTATTTGACTTCATATCGGAATGATTCAAAAAAATTTATGGCAAATTCCATTGTCTATGTTCTGATGGCAATGATGATCCCGGCTTACAATTCTTAAAACTGACCATGCGGTGGGAGAGAAAGACATATGAGTTGCCAACTTGTCTGATTCTATCTCAAAGACATGAGGTTAGGAAGTACCATTTCTAGTTGATTTGTTTGGTAATTCATATGTAAAACTATGGTAATATATGGTGATCCACTATCCTAGTGTGGGATAACACATTCTAGTGTGAGATAAGTCATCTTTGTGTGAGATAACTCATCTATTGTGCTCAACCTCTTTATATCTCCAGGTGTCAAAAACTGCTTTGTTCAATTGTTAAGTGTTTTAATGGCACTTAAAAGCAACTTACATTAATGGATTATATGCAAAGGCAAGAATGCACATCCAGTTGTAATTTTGGCCAATGGAGCTACTGCAATGAGTTTATATTTTTCGCAAAATCCAAGTTGTGGTTGGGCTTAAGTTATATTTCTAAACATCGACTTAATAACCTGTTCGTTTTGTAATCATTGGTTTATGAAGTTTAGTGCAAATATTCCATGTCCCATTTCTGCTCTTCTATTGGAGCTTCATAATCTCATAATCTCAAAAAGTAAAAAAGGAATCTTAACTTGCCTCAATTAGTCTCAAAAGAATCTTTGCTACATTTTTAGGACATCTAAGGTACATTTTTTACGGCATCTTATAGAAACCAGGGAACTCTTATCTCTTTAGTCATAAGGGAATTTTATAAGATACCTCTATTGTGCAAATTTCTAAAGTGCTATTGTTTTAGAGGTATTTTTTATGGAAATGACTGTAACTCTTAGGTGACGTCCAAATGGGACGTGTTCTTCATATGCATTCCAGATGAGGATGATATCTCCCGTCAAAGCTAAACCACCTAAATCGGAATCCTGAATCTAATCATGGTCTCCTGGATCTTTACATTTCTTTTGCGTACTAAAAATAACAAAATTTGTGATTCCAAACTCAGATTCAAACAATATAGTTTTGGTGGAAAGATTATCATCCTCCTCTAGAATGCATCTAAAAGACACATTCCCATTTGGATGTTCAGAAAAAAAAAGTTACGGTTATTTTCATCAAAAATACTATAATTGGGTGCCACTTTACTTCTGAGATGCCTACATAAGTCTAATACGTGTCAAGTTTGAAAACTTAACATTTGCATTGGATACATTCATCTATTCTAGAAGTGCAAATATTTCTTGTTTGGAAATCCACATTGCGTCTAGCCCTATTCTATATTTTGTATTGAGCTCTAGGTACCATGGAAAATTGGAAAAAGTTCAAGGGCAAATAATGCTCACAAATGTTTTATTGTATTTGATTGTGTCTTGCCGACTTAAACTATAGAGATAGTGATATGTGTATATATTTTTTCCCCTCATGCTAGACGTCTGTACAGTTTGACAGTGCTCTTATTACTGTCACAATTTCCCCCCAAAAACCCTTCGGGGGGTTTAATCCTGGCAGCAATACGTTTGTTGCGCCTCCATTTTGGGTCCCATAGGCCGATTGGTCTCCATGGATGATAAACTCTATTCTATTCTATTCTATTCTATTCTATTCTATTCTATTCTATTCTATTCTATTCTATTCTATTCTTAAAGTCACAATACTTTGAGCAAGAAGATCCATACATACCGGGTGTGACAACTATAGCTGAAATAAGAGGTCCAAATGTCTTTGATATTGGGATGCAACATGTGCCTTTTTCAGACCATTTAAGATGAATTTCCAGTGCGCCATTTGTTACTTGAACAGTGAGTTTTTCTACAACAGCCTTGAATGATCCATTTGCTTTAGAAGAAATGTCATAATCTTCAAAGATCTTTTTTCCCTGGAAAATAAGCATGGAGCAAGGACTTAAAAGGGGAGGAAAGAGACGTTTTGTTTCAGATTCAAGCCAATGAATTAGCTCCTATAGGTCATAATTCAATTCAATGGTTCTAGATGTGCTATTGATCAAGGACTTGAGATGGCAAAAGCTCTATATTGGCTATGAAACCATAGTAGGAGCATTGAATAGATGCTATATGATTAGGACAGCGGAAAGAGCTTAGTTCATGTGCTATCATGGTAGTATCAAGAGGCAGAACGATGGCAAAGCCACTGAATAAGAAGCCTCAAAAGACTATGGTACAAAGAATCCAGAGGGCTTATTGGACTTTGTAGACAACTTGTACTGATGGGGTGAAGAAATGTACTGATGACAAAAAGTACTCACATAGACATATGTAACCGGCCCCTTATTAATCCAATTTCAGTGAGCTTATTTAAAATGGATACCTGAATGTAAATGTCAAAAATGCGCTTCCCAATGCTTTCCCACATTGTTTGATTAGTACTTATTGATATCTCTGCAAAATGTAGCTCTACGGAATAATTGCCATTCTCCATGTTAAGGCCAAAATACCTCAAAGAACTAGGAGAGCTTCGTGCAGTTTGATAAATGCTTGGATTCTCATGAGAAGTTGTAACCTGTATTGTTGTCGTCACAATTTGATCAAATCTTCTGTCTGTCACATTGCCAATACTGCTAAGTGCCCACTTTTTATTTATGGCTTTGCTAAAACCAAGGGTAGACGTATCATCATCGTAGTGCATAGAAGATGTGGTAAGCTGTGGTCCGCCACAATTGATGCTAAATCCAACACCTATATGCATATATATTTATATCACTTGCATTTTACTCAAGCTTTCATCTTCTTTCATTTGTATCTCAAAAAAATTCACATACTTTTTCCACTTCTTGATCTAGTGCAAGGATTCATGGAATCCAGACAATTAAATGATGCCGAATCAAGTCTAGTAGAAAAAAAAAATGGAAAGAAAGCATTTAGCATGAAATATATAAAAAAGTTTAGTCATAGAGAAAGGCTTGCCTGATGGACTCTTTTCTATCGAAGAAGTTCCAAATCAAGTTCCTGTAGAAGCAAGGTTTATAAAGTCTTTTTATCTCAGAATGTGCTACAAAACTTCTAAAGAGGTCTAAGGTTAACATACGTGTCCAACCCATTTCTGTTGAGCCATGTTGGAAGAGACCCATTGAGCTGGTTATATGAAAGATCCCTAGAAGCAGGAGAAAAAGAGATGAACACATTTGACTATAGATACATCTTCTATTCTGTATTCCAGTACTTACAAAATCTTCAGCATTGTAAGGTTGCTAAATTGTCTTGGAATTTCTCCGGTCAACCTATTATTTCCTAAATATCTAAAGCACAAGCTTTGAAATTAGATGTTTACTAAATGTTATTATAAAACCTTTGCCGTCTTGATTATTAACTGATATACATTCTCTTCTTTTTCAATCCAATGATAGGTAGAACAACGAGCTTTATGATTGCAATCTTTTCTTCAACATCTTCAATGAGAATGGAGTATGTTGGAATATACAAGGGCATTGTCACTTTAATTGAGAGCTACCATATGCAAATTGCTTCTTTAAATTTTTTTTTTAAGAATAGAATAGGTTTTTAGCGTCCACGGAGACCAATTGGCCTATGGGACCCAAACAAAAAGAGAGCAGCAAGCGTATTACTGACAGGATTAAAAAACCCCCGCCCGAAGGGTTTTCGAGGGAAAAACCTTAGCAGTAATAAGCATGCTGGCAGACTGTGGAGAATGAATTGAATAAAGCAGTGAAATAAAAGATTGAGTTGAATTGAATTCAATACAATAGAGTGAACATTTCTTGTCAAACACAAGAATTGATAATCTTTCTCCTCCCACCTGGTAAGGATCTTTTAATAACGCCTTCTAGGGATAGTGTTATCCTTACACCAGAATTCTCACTCATAATGGTTTTTTGGCATAGTTTGATTGTATGTATGTTACCTTATGAGTTTTATCTATTTGTAACTAAAGTTGTTTGAATCTATGATACACATCAGCTATTCAAAATGAAAAAAAAAAAAAATACAATGTTACTTGAGGATTATGGTTCTACTCCTTGATCTTGCCTATCATAGAAAAAACAAGAAAGAATGCAAATGATTTTACACTAAAGAAGAATATAAAATAACAAATGTAGTTTTAATGTCTAAAATGGAGAAGACTCAGACATTTATACATGATCAAATGAGTTAGATCTCAGTTCCATCTTTGCATGGTACTACGATTTCTCAAATTAGGGCTGGGTATAATAGTATTATTTTTAGGCACAGTAAAATACATTTGAATTAATACTTACAATATATTTAGAACTTCCATTGATGCCAATGTACTTGGTATCTCACCATGAAAATTATTGAAACTCAAGTCCCTAAATGTATAAATATTAGAAAACCTGAAAATATATGAGAAATGAATATTTATCCCAATGTGTTTTGGACTTTGATGCATACAAGTAAGTCAGGCTTTTTAGGTCTCCAATTTGATGAGGTATAGTGCCATGCAATCCACCATTCCTGAATGACCTGTTTGATTTTATACTGTAAATAAGATTCCTAAAATCATGCGGATAAAGCTAATAACTTACAATTCATTTAGTGCTTTCAAGTGGGACATGTTTGTTGGCATGGACAAGTTGGAGAAAGCACAACCATCCAGGTACCTAGGAATTCCAATATGTAATTAGTAAAGCTAATTGTTAGTGAGATCTTGTTTGTGATTTGTAGTTGTGGTGTGTTATGAGAGACCTTGTCATTTGATTGGAAAAATATAAAAGCAAAAAAGCGCAAATTCCACAACACACTACAATTAAAAATTTCAATTTTTTTCCTGTATGACGTACAAACGTATACAGTTCCTGCCCGTTTACACAGTTCCTGTGTGCTTAGCGGTTATGGCTTGGACTTTACAACCAAGGCAGAAAGAAGATCATTCTTCTCTTCAAATCCATTTTCACATATTACAGTCTACTCCCTTACGCATTCTGCTTTGGCCAGCAGTGTAGAGATTGATGTACCTGTGTGAAACAATTCGGTTGGATAAGCCTAACCTTATCTTGCAAAAGCCTAGATTTAAAAATCAATCCATCTAGGGGCTCTATTTTTTCAACTTGTCAATGACATAATTCCAGAGTTCATGCTTTAGATTCGCCATAGCCATATCTGCAAAATCTTTTGATGGATTTATCTTGCCGATTCGCCAAAGCCAATAGTTTGTCACATTTTTCAATCTGGCAGTCATGGTTTGCAGTTTTGATTGCATAAAAGTAGTTCGAAAGATAAACAAAAGTGCTAACTTTTCAAGCTATACTATGTTGAAAAACTACTGAAGACATAACTTTTAGAAGCCATTCTTGCCAAGGAGCATTGCTTCTTCCTGTATCAGCACGTCAGACATGCTTGGATGCAGCTTCAAGGTGCCTTTCACTGCAGTTTGAATAGCCAGCAGGTGTTATTAGCAGTCTATCCAACTGGCTGGAAAAAATTGGCAAAAGTGCTTTTCATCTGGCTTCTGCATGGATTATTTGATCCATTTGGAAGGGAAGGAATCTTCTCATGTTCAAAGGTCATGTTTGTTCTGATGCACTTCTTCTTGTCGAGGCCCAACAATGAAAAGGCATTTAGGTGCTCATCAATAGCTAATGAAGTGAAGAGTCATATTAGGGAGCATTACCTTCACATTCACACTTACTCATGAGCGTTTTCTCCCTCCTTACACTATAATTTAGATGTTGCATTGGCGGGTGGAGTGGATTTGCTCTAGTGGACACTTTTTCCACTGAGTTTTTAGTCCCATAGACCAATTGGTCTCTGAGGACATTAAAACCAATTCAATTCAATTCAATTTGTTTGTAACTTTCTCTGAATAATAAAGGCTCGCGTTCTTCAAAAAAATAAAAGAATTCCTTACAAAGTAAAGATTAATTTCTACCTTGGTGTATTAAGTACACTGCAGCAACTAATAGCCACCATGAAAGCCAACCTGGTTCTAAATCTTTACCAGAAACTGACTTGTGCATGAGATGAACAAGTTTTACTGATACTTAATAATGCCACTATTTTTTGAGTAACCGCGGAAACATTGAGGTAACACATGAGGCCATATTTCCGAATCGGGCCATGAACACAGACGTGGCAGATGGGAGCTCCAGCGCCATGCTTCTTGAAATGAGAATCCCAAACACTGGCGTGGCCCATTATCGAAATGAGACTCTAGTTCCTACTCTGAGACTGAGTTGCAATGTCGAGCCAAGAGACCTAGCTCTAACAAGTTAACCTTTTTTGAATCTGCTGAATTTTTGCCTTTCTGTGCTTTCTTCGTTTCTTCTTAGACCCGATGGCTCATCCCTTTGGCTTGCTTGCTTTGTGCAATTAGGGCCCCTCATATCTAGCAGCCCAGACGAATTTCCTCCAGGATTTACTTGCTCGAGATTTTTTGCCCTTTTTTTTTTGCTGCTTTTCTTCGTTTGGCTTAGATTTGGCAAAAGAAAAAACCCACCCCTAAAAAACATTTTTTGATTATAACAAAGAACTAGGATGAGGAGCCGCTAAAGGAAAAGCATCAATTTCTTGTGGAAGGACTGCAGAGAGCATGGAGCGACTATGAGGAAGGGATGAGTTTCTTCCAAAAGGACGGTATAACATGGAGTCCCTCTTCGAGTAGGTTTGCAAGGCAATGTATTGGATTTTGAACTTCATTTCAAAACTGCTAATGCTAGTATAAATGAGTTTTATATTCTATCACCATAGCTGGATGAGCAAGTTTGGACCAAAATGCCCTAAGTAATATGAGTTGGATAAATGCTATAATTTTCCTTGAAGTGGCAACAACACCTACTGGTACTTGCAGCGACTATTTGCTAATTCTTAGTGAATGCCATTTTGAATTGATGTAATGGTTGCAATTCAAATGACTCTTCTATCATAAAAAATGTTCAATAAGTTAGATGTTAATCATGCCTTCGACTTTTGTCGTTTCTTGCAGAAGTTGTTCATGCTGGTCATGGGCAAATTGGCAAATGTAATTACATAGGTTGGAGGTTTTTGGCAGAGGTTATTGGTTGTAATTGCCCTTCCACATCCTTCCGCAGAGGCCTAGTATGTCCTGCCTAGAGAGTTTACAAGTGCTTCTAATGTTTTTATTATGTTTGGTGATGTTAGCCCATTGTATAGGTCCCATAGCCTATTGGTCTCCATGAATGTTAAACAATCTATTCTATTATATTCTATTGACAATATAGAAGAGCATAATTGCTGGCTTGTTTTGGCAGTCGTTAAGCAACATGAATATACGTAATTTATGTTTAGTCTAATTTTCAAAAGCATCATTCATGTGATTCTCTTCCATGTTCACCACATTTTGCTTGCAGGTGCATTCTCTGGTTATGGATTCAAAATGGGGCCACTAATTGGACTGGAGTTGGATTTCTTCTCATTTAACAGTTTTGTCCAAAATTCAGAGTGTAATTTGAAACATTTATGAATAACAATTGCCCACTTGTGCAGACTTGGTTCTTTGACTGATGCATTGATGAGCTGACAAGCAGTCAGACAAGGTGTGATCTAACCTTCATGCATAAGTGCACATGGTCAGCTTGGTATTACCAAATGGTTTCAAGACTTGGTATTGCTAAGGTTGTATTCTGTCAGTGGTAGAATGTGATTAGCTTCAATAAGCATAAAAATGATTGGGGGTTCCAAGGGTACAATGGGATAGACAATGGTCCGTTGATGTACAAGAGGAGTAGGATTAGAAAAAAAAGGTAGGAAAACGTCTCCCTTCTCAAGCACGTAGAGGTAATAGGGGTGTTGGTTAGAGGACTCTTCAAAAAGGTTTTCTTCTTCTTTTATAGAGGTTCGACTCTCTATATCGACAGAAATGGAAATCATGGTGAATCGTACTTGATTACAAATACAATGCGACCAATCGTTTTTAAGTTTATTCGCACCGGGTGCACACTGGCCATAGGGGAGCCATAGGATGGGTGAATCCGACAACCGCATGTGGTGTCGGGGGAGATGAATGCGAATAAGCAAATGATTGGGGGTTTCAAGGGAGAAAATGAATACGGTCGGATAGACAATGGTCCTATGCCATTGATGCACAAGAGGGGTAAGATCACAAAAAAAGAATAGGAAGATGTCTCCCTTCTCAAGCACCTAAAGGTATTAGGGGTGTTGGTTAGAGGACTTTTCCAAAAGGTTTTGTTCTTCTATTATAGAGTTTCGACTCTCTGTATCGACGGAATTAGCAACCATTTTCGGGGGGAATCAATATGGTTGGATAGACAATGGTCCTATGCCATTGATGTACAAGAGGAGTAGGATCACAAAAAAAGAGTAGGAAAATGTCTCCTTCTCAAGCACATAAAGGTATTAGGGGTGTTTGTTAGAGGACATTTCAAAAAGGTTTTGTTCTTCTTTTATAGAGGTTCGATTCTCTGTATCGATAGAATCAACAACCATTGCAAATAATAGGGTATTTGATTACAAATACAGCGCTACCAATCATTTCTAAGTGTATTCGCAATGGGCACGCGCTGGCCATATGGGAGCTGTAGGATGGGTAAATCTGACGATCGCATGGGGTATTGGGGGCGACGAGTGCGAATAAGCATATCAATATCTAGAAAGAAGATGTGGGGAATTGTTGCCTTGGGAGATCAACACCAAATTCTGGCAGTGAAATAGACACATATATGTTCTTGGGAATAGTATATTGTGTAGATCTATATTTCAAATTTGGTAATCTGTATACAACAATAGATGACAGTGTCCTTGGAAATAGTATTGTGTAAACAGAAAGCAAAGGGACCTCTACTCTATTCGTATAGAGGTTTTGATAAGCCACATAAAATCCTACATAAACATATCAATGAAATATTTTAAATATGTCTATAACGTCATTACAGATGTTCTATTCTTTATTCATCAAATCCCTACACCATCTCAAAGGGCCCGAAGGGCCCAATTTTTTTTAGTTAACACAAAATATTACATCTAACATTTTTAAATTAAATTCCCCCTAAAACCCACGTTAATTTGGGTGCATATTTGCACAGGGGGTGACTGAGAGCTCTTTGGTACTTCCGAAAACATCGTATAATACATGTATAAAATCAATACCGTTTAGTACATTGGCTTAAACCGTATAATCTTTCACAAACCTCGTTATCTAGTATACCAAAAGTTTTACAAGCATATCCCACAAACGGGAACGCTATCTATTTTCTACGTCGAGGAATAACTGGCAAATATGCCCACTCAACAGCTCTCGATGCCCAGAGTCACTTTGAGTGAATATGCACCCAAATCAAAGGGGGTTTTAGGGGGAATTTAATTCAAAAATATTAGATCTATGCCGACGGTGGCATCCCAATATTTACAGGTGCCAAATTAATCATTTCACATGCTCGAGCCCACATGCAAGGCTTATGTTGCTGGTGTAGACACTAGACTATGGGCTTTAGATATAAAAGGACCGTTAAAAGACTTCCACTATATTGACCCCGGAAGAGACATAGCTGCATACATGTTCAGAATATATAGATGGTACATGAATATTTTGGATTAGAGGGACACTCCTGTTTCACCTATTGTACTGACAATGTTTGTATCATGATTGAATGGAAAAGAGAGGTCTATTAGGACCTTTTCATAGAGGCAGGCCACCGCTTGTCTAAGCTCCAAAGGCACATCAAGCATCTCCAAACGAGTAGCAATGTCTCCTCTGTCCACTCGGTCAAAGGCTTTGACCAAGTCTATAAATGCAAAGTATCTTTTATTCCCCTGCCCTTTTGCTCCTTCACTAATTACATGCAATGTGACCAAATAGTCTATAGTTGAGTGCTCATATCTAAATCCCCATAGGCTCTTATTTCATTTTCATCTTTCCATTCTGCAATTGCTTTCTTAATCATAGAGGCAAATACCTTTGCAAACATGTTATTGACAAGAATGGTGCGATAATTTTTTACATTATCTTTGTAACCTGATTTATGCACAGGCATTACTCTACATAATCCCCAATCTGTCAGAAACAACCATCCAACAATGCAGAATTCCAAAATTCTACAAGCTTTTCACATAATGCATTGCTTCCCCATTTAAATAACTCAACAGTGAGCCCGTTTGTATCCGCTACTTTGTTATTCTCCGCCCTTTTCAAAGCATCCTTGACGTCTAAAAGGTCAAAAATAGGAATATTGCATTTGCCCATATGTGTCATGGGCTTGCAATCTGTAATGGTATAGAGTTCACTTACCATTGCTTGCTTTGATGTCAAGCTTTCATGAGAACTGTGCACCGACATTTTACTTTCCTTATCAAACGACCTCCAAATTTTGAAGTCCAGTTCTACTCATAAAAACATAGACTTATATTAAAGGCGATCCAATGATATCAATGCCATGGGATCATCCTTATAGTAAAGGCCCATATACATGCTTCTACTTATGCAAGGCAATGCCGGACATCTGTTTACTAGTGGAACTTAAACTGATAGATAGAGTTAATGTTCAGGGAAAGCCGTAGCTTATGGAACAATTTAGCATGCAACCAGATGGGAGTTGCCCCTACCAATGCACCTGGCTGAAGTGGGTTCTTCCCCCACCAACTTTACAATGATGCATGACCACTTTTACAAAGAGACATTGAACCCATGACCGTGGTTTATGACATATTGACATTGAATTTATCCAACTCAGTGCACTTTTGCCAAACCACACAAGGATGCTAGAGGTTAACTAGAAATGCATGTCAACGTTATGTCTGTGATTTAGCAATTAAAAAAGAAAAAGTATGGTTACAAATCTCTTGAAAGAATTAGCCATACGAAAGCAACTCAAGAACCCTTCTTGTGCTAAAAAGGAAAAAAGCTATGAGAGGACGATATTGGAATCCTGAAAGATGCCTCAGCTAACCTAAAAAAATGTAGAATGTTCTTCTAGAAAAGGGCAACAGAATCAATAGAATAGTGGAGCCTATATCAGCTGCAAATTGCTCACAAAAGTCAAATTATTATCTAGGAATCTGGGACAACCTAGCATAGACCTTGATAAGTCAACTTTCAAATATATTACATTCACCATGTACAATAGATGTCTTCTATGATGTATCAACATCATTAAATTGCAACATAATGGAAAAAGGCCAGACTTAGATGAAAAAAAAATCTGCAAGGATTCCCGAACTTGTGCCTAACCTTTAGTATAGGCCTTACACTAAGAGAGCAAAAATAATATGATCTCACTCAAAAGTACATGTTAGATCCTTGAAGTTGAGAATGAGAGGAATAGAGAATCTTGTCCTGACAACTTTGCCTTACGAGATAAAAAAGCTTTGCTAGAAGCAGCCAATATGGACATCATAAATATCGCAATTCCCTTGCTTGAAGTGAAAGATAGTTGAAGCAAGATCTTCCTTTGTGATGTCAATCTCTAAACAAAGCATTTTGCTCAACCAAAATAATAAGGTGAACTTCAGAGAGCACTACATCCTATAAATACTCTTGGTACTATGGGAAGAACACTATAATATAAGTTTCCTTATACATTTGAAGCATGAAGAAAGAACTAGTAGAATAATCCTCTTTGTTGAATCAATGTACCAGTTTTAAAGAAAATGGCATTTCGAATGGTGTTCCAGTTCCGAACAAGTTTTGGAGCTACCATGCCATGTCTAGGAATGCTTGTTATGTTTTCAAATAAGCACTTTACTAGAAACAATGCTTCGACAATGTTTGAAATATTTGGGACATTGTTTCGAACTCCTAATTGCATACATGGTATTCTCTTTCTATTTTAAACTAATTTCTTTTCAAAAAGATATAGGGTTTAGGGTCTTGTTTTCGAACTTTCTCCATTCAATGGTGCAACCGAGATTCAATAGTTGTGAAGATGGAATTGACAACATCATTCTTCCACCAGTATGATCTATACTAGAGGAGAATTAGGGGAAAAAGGCAACTATTTTGAAGTGCTGTAATCAGAAATGAATTAGAATTTTTATCTAAACTACCAATTGAGAACAATAAGTAAGCAGTTTTGGCTCTTGTATAAGATTTTTAAATAATTAGCAGTGAGATCATGTTTATCTTAATGAGATTAATTGCATATGTTCAATCCTTTCTTGGTTATAAAGGAATTAGAGCACAGACTGGGTTGAAGTTGCCTTTCTCCATTAATACACATTATCCTCTATAGAATTCAAGTTCAAAAATAGTTCAACACGTTAATCAACTTATAGAAATGCCAAATCCAACGTCAAATCATTTTTTCTTTTTTCAAAGTCGGATGCTTTGATACTTAGGTATTCTGGTTCTCCTTTTCAAGGAATTGTTCATTCTTTGAATTGGGCATGTTGGACTTGCTCATTCCAGATGCAATGGCACCAACTAGTACAATGATCCCCTTGTCTGAACATGCTAGACTTGCTCATTCCAGGAGTCCAATGTTAGCAAGAGCGCTTCTAAGCAATACATGGACACCTGCTTTCTAGGTAAGCTATGTGATTATAATAGCCTGGGGATGGTTAAGATAGCTTATTATAAAACAAGCTAACTCTACCCTGACCCATGGATCACATGTATATATCTGTTGTTATTATCTGCTTAAGAAATGCCATTGGGCCTTTGCAACTATTCATGTTGAGATAGAAAGGTGGGGTAATGATTCAAGGAAATCTGAAAGCTTGATTCTCGGAGCTACAGAAGATGAACATTTTATATTTCATCTTTTTCACCCTTTTTCTGGTTAACAGAGCATATGATGTTAGTTTATTTGGATTAACTATTATGCTAAGGATAGAGACAATAATATGTACATATCTCAAATAGACTTAATACCATCAAGGTTTTCCCTTGAAAAACTTTTGAGGTGGAGTTTTTTGATCCTACATGAAAACAAGCTCACAAAATTTATGTGTAGCCTATTTAGTCTTAGTGGATGATAAAAAAAGAACTTTCAAAGCACACGAATGGACACAACAGTAACAAATGACTTAATTGTAGCAAGTGCATCTAGAATACCAAGCCATGCCTTTTTGTTTATGCAAAGGTTGAGATCCTATAACCAATCTGGAATTGTTTATTCTTCAATACAATTATGTATCTAGCAGAGTGGTCAGCCTCAAAATGCATCGCTTTTCATATTGTCAGATCATGGGCATTATGAGTTATTGAGAAGAGACGGAACTCTTTTACTATAGCCAAAGGTGCACATGTTACGAGTTCACAAGCACTGAACATACTTATTGATAAGTTGAGATAGTTAAAAATGTGGATTTGAGGATGATGTTTCTCTTCGAATGTTATTCTGGGACTACCACCGTAAGAAGTCATCTACATATCTAACTACGAATGGGCTTTGTAGCTAACCCCTCTCCAAACATATTCAAGCGCCACTTCACTATTTTATTCCCTTGAGGAACACCTGAGAGATGAAAATTCTTACATCTTTTGAAGAGCAGTAAGATTCCATATACTTGAAGGCAATGAACCTTGAAACCTATTCCCAAAAAGCTTCCTGTTTATTTCACAATATTGAATTAACATTGTCGATATACAAGAAGCACAAAGAGAATGCAAAAGACAAGAACTTTTTCTATTTCTTTCTTTAGCTTACAACTCTGTGAGAGAGCTCATGCTTGTAAAGATATTTGGAATTGAGCCATTGAAGTTGTTGCCATGCGCATAGCTTGAAAACATTAGAACTGTATTAGTGATTCATATAGATGATGAGGATGATCATAATGAACAACTCTTAATATTTATTGTGAGACTAACAACTTAAACATCACTCTGTGTCTTCCATCTTACATTTATCCAACCTTGTCATGGATCTTTTGGTGTTTTAAAATACTTCAGAAGAACATCTTCCCCGTTTTTGCATTGTCCTTAGGAAACTCATTATTTGGTGAGGACATAATATCCCAATGCTCTCACATGATGAATCATGAGATCATGTTATGTCATATGCCTACTCTCCATCATATTTCAAGATCTTTTACAGTAGTCGTTTCATGGAAATGAAATTGTGGTCTTTAGTATTTTGGTTGTGATGAAAAGGTTGAGGCAATTGTAGGAATGGAGTGATGGGTAAGGGTTAGATGGATTTCTTTGGATGAACATCTATAATAACTCACATGTAGGAAGATTGTGAGCTACATTCTTGAGGTCTGTAGAATTTTAAGAGTGTGAACATTTAGCTTTAAGTCTTCATGCCAAAAGAATTGTTTTTCTAGGTATATTTTTTGGTTCTAGGTTTTGATTAATCCTTTTAATAGGAATTCACAATTGTAGCTGCAAATCTATATATTTGCATTGAAATGGGAGACAATGAAAAATGGACTATAAAAGGTGCTCATATTCTTCTACTATGATAAGGAAGAGATTGAGACTACTTTGGCTAGAGGTTGTGACGTCATTGTATGTAATAAACAAAAAATCTTCACTCCTTGAGATAGGCCTTTTGAACAGTCTATGAATCTTGCTTTCTTTTTTTGATGTTCAAATGAAAAACAATAATAACGGGTCTAGTATGCATACAATATGATGATTTTCATGAAGCAACCCTTGTTTCTAGAGTGCTCCTCTGTACAAGCAACAGGTTGTGATAGAATATTATTGGCCATCTACAAGCTTTGGTTTGGTTACTGCGTAGATGGTTTTCAAAAAACTACCATTTGTTTCATCCCATTTTAGCACATTTTGGGTAGCTATTGTGAATTAAAACAAACAATCAACTGCTTGTAGTTAAGCCCGACCTAGGTCAGCCCATTTTGCCCACCTATTCCCACCTAGATTAGAGTTAACTCTAGGTTGCAATGCATGTCGATAGGGTCAATTGGCCTTAACAAAAAATTTGACTATTTTATCGTGTGTCTTGTTCCTATCGAGCTTCGATTAAATGATTTTTGAGCAAGATGAGGCCCTCAAATCGCCTTCGATATTTTGGAGGCTATTATTTCGATTAATTAAGTGCTTAAAACTTCAAGTTTATTTTTTTCAAATCGGTTACAGCAGATCGAAAAGCATTTATTTGGTTTTCTCACATCGCCTCTCATGCTATGGAGCTGTAAAGTGTGGCACTCCCATCTTACTAGGACCCGATAATAATCAATTTTGGAGATCATCGTCCCATTATAAGTCATATATGCCCTTTATATATAAATACGTCATTTTCGGACATATACCCACATTTGTACATATAACCCTACTTTGCCTATAAACCATTTTAATGTTTAGCCCTCTTTTCGTTCTCCTTGATATCAGCATTCTATAGTGACCTGCTCTCCTTTCTTCTACTTGTACCTACCTCTCTACCGGCTGCTATGAATGCCAAGAAATATTAATTCACTCCCATTTGGTGGTTTGCTAACTAAATGTCATAGCTTGGGTTGCTATCATTTCAAGTTCATGTGTATGTTCAATCTCTATGTATTCATTTGTTGCTAGTAGTGAGAATCATCTTTAGATCCTCCATTTGCTCCCAGATTTCTTGTAGATTATGCAATTATTCTTGTTGTTGAGGTTGCACTGGCTGAGATATTCTAGGATTTTCCTCCTCCATATAGCTCTTTCTGCATCTTAGATAAGCCGAGGGATTCCACTCCATCCGAAGGGGAGTACCTCTTCCTTTCCAAGAAGACCTTTGAATTTGACCTCTAAAGGAAGGGATTTAAATAGACCAATTTGCAAAAAATAGCTCTGAAGGAAGGTTGGAGAAAAACATGCGGGTGATACAAGAGGTACATAATAAAAAACATTTTTACAACATTTTTTGTTCTAGTAGGCAGCAGGTCGGCAAAAAATTCCCACCTAGGATGACCTTGGTTGAAAGATTGGCTAGGTCGGTATGTCAGCCCAACTATGCCTGCTTTTGATACATATTCATCTTTTTTTGGCATATTGAAAAAGTCCGGATTGAAGAGTGCATCTTGGAAGGAGTTTGGTTTAGTGGTAATATAATAGTCTAGATAGCAATAGGCCTTGAGTTTGAGTCTGAGTAGATGCATTAATGTAAGGAGAGTGCATCTCATAGACTCCTTGGTTTTCAATAGACACTAGAAATGCTCTTCTTCTCTGCAAACAGTAAACTTTGAAAAACTTCTTCTTTTTTCCTTTGAACTTTGGTGTTCAAAATCTGGTGAAGACACCAAAGATTATGAGATGTTGGTTGCCCGGACCTTTCTTTAGATGCATCTCATCTTAGGTGCTTGCAAATTTGCTTCTGATCTTAGGCATTTGTGGAGTTTTAGAGATCCGTGTTCTTTCCTCTTTAAAAGTGTGTTCTTCTTCTTTGCAAACCATTAAACTTCTTTTCTACTTCTTATATGCATTAAGGTGTGAAGCAAAAATATAGAACATTCTAAAATATGGAGTGATCATCTAAAAATGATTGATGCTTCAGGGACATTCTTACTTCTGGAAGTACTTTGTAATATTTTGAGTGTATAATATGAAGTAAAACACGTTTTTCAAAAAACAAAATATATAGAACATTCTTCCTATTATTGTCTTTGTTTTTGAAATTATCATTGTTATTCCATTTCTTTTGTGTTCTTTATTGGAATCAACTTCATTGTTCATTAGCAGTTGTTGACATTAGATGTTTGAAGTTGCACTTTATCTTAATAACCTTTTTTTCCTACTCTGAATAAAATTACTTGTTACTAATTATCTTTGCACTAATTTGCTTTCTTTTTTTTGGCCCCTAAGGGAACCAAAATTGTTTGTATATATCCACTAATATTTAAAATCAAATTCCCTTTAAGCCTCCCCCCATGCCCCCCCACCCCCAAGACCACGAGAGACGACGTAAGGTGACAATACATGTATGAAATCAACACCACTATATAGATATTTGAGACAGAGTATATTTTCATCAATTTTGCTATGCAATATACCCCAACTTGTGGGAGCATACCGCGCATATGTGGATTACTAGCTACAATCTACACGTAGACACAACTCATGAATATGCTTATTCAACAATTTGTTTGTTAATTGTTTCGATCAAAGCGCGCAATGTCCTTGGGAAAATTGATTTGATTGCAAAAGCGTGCCATTCTTGTATGGTGAGTCATAATTGAATAAAAAGGGGAGGCGCGCCCCACCCTCGGGGGCGATGGGGAGTGTTGGGGGACTCATTGAAACAAAATCACTTATCTGTTACTTGTATTGGTCAAACCTTTCTCCTTGGTTTCTCTTTCTTTTACGGTCATCTAAAGGGAATAAAGTCTTTATAACATGTCTAGAACAAAAAATTTAACAATGGAGGAGGAGGAAGAGCAACGTATGATGTTTAGTAGAGTATGAAAAGATCAAATGGTGCATTTACATTAATTGCACTTTTCAAAAAAAAAATTGGACCAAAAGCTGAAAACTGTTGAGAGCCTCAAAAGATGATTTTACATTTGGAATCTTGAATTCAAAATATCCTCCCCCTACTGTATGTGCTTTGAATCACTCACATTGAGATCTACCATAGGTATTGTTCAATCCTATGCAATTGTTCTATTATTTGCAAGTATATCAAAAGAGCATAGAAATCCCCTTTTCTAATCAGATAGGCGAACACCAATCACTAGAAAGATGCATACACAAAGCTTGGGAGTATGTCTTCAAACTCCTATGTGATATTGTAAGAAGTGTAGGTGGTTCAATTTGTCGTTAGGGCACAAACTCGTATACATTTTAAATTGTGTTGCATTATAAAGTTTGGCTTGGAAAAAAAATCTTAGTAATATAAACAACTATAGGATGCTTATTTCACTTACAACTTTTGTAAGCCCTTAAGACGGTTGAGCTCTAGAGGAATCTCGCCTTCAAATTTATTATCCGCTATCCAACTGCAGAGAACATGAGCAATCTTTACATGATTCTCATGAAAGAAATAGCTTGTTCCTAATGAAAATAAATTTTAGAAACAACAATCACACAATCCAAATATTGTGCTAATTTTTTTTTTCCTTTTTTTTTTTTGAAGGATATTAGTCTCTGTTCATTATCACATCTGTCACATGTAGGCTAACCAAACAACTCCAGGATGCAATACCTTATCTTAGGAGCTGCCCATGTGATTGGTGTTGATTCATGTCTTGACGACTAGAACAAGAAGATTTGCAGAAGAAGTGTATTTTGCGGGATTGATTTTCGTTTACAAGTTCTTCTTGGGTTTCTTTTGTCCATTTTTTCAAAAATGCTATATATGATGGGTGATTGTTGTGAAATTCCTTTTTTTTCTTCTAGAACTACTACGTATGCCATAGACAAGAATGCTAAATCGTAGTCTATATTCTGTTCTGAATACGAATATGGCATCACAGCCGGAAAATTTTCTTTTAACTATATTTGTTGCGAATAGACCTAATTTAATGTTTCTGTTTTTGCTCTTATCTTGCCTTATATTTAGTCTTAAGATATAATATCAAGCTTCATAGGGCATACCGGTGTATCGGCCTAGGGTTGACTTTTTCCCATAATTTTAATTATAATGAGCTCATTTTCCCATTAGGTTATAGCTAGTTGCTACATTTAATTGATAATTGGGTTAATGTGAACCCGACAAAGCCATTGCAGTTTTTTGCTATATGTAATACGAGGTTATTGGCTCATATGCACTATATAAGGTCCTAACATCTAGATAACAAAGTTAATAAGCAAATTGCTTTCTCCTAACTTGACCTTAATACCTTCACCCATTGGTCCCTCCCCTTCCGTATCAAGACATCTTCGTATTTCTTGTACCGTTTACTTTGCCTTTGGATTTGAGTTTGCTAGTGCGTGGCCTTTTATTTTCTATCTCTAATATAGGTCTTTTCAAATGATCAACTTACAATTTTTCTTTCTTTTGTCTTTACTTAACTGGTTACCTTGCATCTCTCTCTGCCTCTTTTTCAGCATTCTTGTCTATGGCATACGTAGTAGTTCTGGAAATGGCGTTTTCCTTCGTTTCAACGATTAGAAGGAAAACGAAGTTCTAGAACTACGGAGTTAGTTAGCATTTCAGTTAACTTTGTCGTTTCCTTCCCATTCCATATTTAGTTCTTTCTAGTCCCTTTCTTCCTCATCAGCTTTCGTGCATCCTCCTTTCCTTTCCTGGTATTGGACCCCACTCCCCCACCCCTTTTGCCCATTAGTGAACTTTAGTTGTGTAACTAACATTTTCTTAGAGACCTTGTGCCTGGTGGAGGCTTTCATATCTGGTTGAGGCCCTTGTGCTTAGTTGGAGGACTTTGTATCTGGTTGAGGCCCTCGTGCCTGGATGGGGGCCCTCGTGCCTGGTTGAGCCCTAGTGGCTTTTGGTTCATTTTTTTTGTGTGCAGGTGAGCAGTAATGAGCGTACTTTTGGCATTTTGGACAAAGATATTAGTTTTGGGGGCACAAAATGAAGATTGTTTATTCAAATATGAGTCCATAAAGTGCTACTTCTTGCTAAATGTATTTTTACCCAACAAGGCTTGTTCGCGTGAGGGTATAAAGTCTATTGTATTTTGACCCTAGCATAGATTAGTGATATCATTATTGTAAGGGTTTTTCCTCGAAAACCCGAAAGGGCGAGGTTTTTTAATCCCGGCCATAATGGTCTACTATCTGGGTCCCAATATGTATTTGTGATATCTTTTGTTTTGTATTTGGAAAAGTAGTATGTTTAATTCCTTATTTTAGGTCTACGCCGATATTGGCTTGTATTTGTATTTGTGTTAAAGCATTTTAGCTAAGTCGTTTTCTTTAAAGGGCACTAAACTACAAGAGCATAAATTGTCAAGAAATTGGTTTCCAATTCTCTCCATTTAGTAATTCGGCGGATCTCTAGATTTGATGAATATTTCATGATTAAAAAAGACCAACAAAGCATTGGCTCCCATTCCCGGGGTTGAAAACATGTTATAATTGATTAAGCTTCGGGAAATAGACTTTTGCATCATGGTCTTGTTAAGACGTTGTAAATTTTTCCTTTTAACTCTTGGAATGTTCAACTTATAATCTTGCTAAGGAGAACAGATTTCAGTGGGCTGAGACATCTATACAGATGTCGTAGGTACCCCAAAGAATTTACAGGCAAGGCAAAATCATATGTATCTATATGCAGCACGTATGATTTTTAGTTCAGGGATCTTACAGCTCTCGAAGCGTTGTTACGTTGCCAAGCTCCTTTGGCAATGCCCCACTAAGCTGGTTTGTGCCCAAACCCCTGACCAAAATAGAAGAGCAATTAGCAAACCTTATCAACGTCTAGGTTAAGGATAAAACGCACAAGGTTAACAAACTAGACATATTGCCAATTTCTGGAGGTAAGGATCCAGAGAGCCTGTTCTTGGTGAACGAGCTGTTTCAGAATAGAATTTAAAAGGTCAGAATTTGTTGAACTAAAAAAAATTCTTTATGACGTTTTGCTCACAGGTACTGCACCAAGCTGAGCATACCAATTTCCTTTGGGATTGGGCCAGTAATCCTGGTCTTATCTAGTCTCCTGGAAAAAGAAAATTTTACATGCAATCCACAGTAAGAGCATACATTTGCAATCCACAGTAAGAACATGCATATAACACTAGCATGGCTAATATCACATAAGCCTTGATATCTCATTTGGTAATAACCTTTCAACTCTAAGCATCCCTCTTTTGGAAATACTTACAGATTTTGAAGGTATGTAAAACTGCCAATCTCTTTTGATATTTGACCAGAAACATTCTTGCGCACCACATCTCTGCGTTCAGACCATGATGCCCGTGCTCAGGACTTGCTAGGATGGGAACAAAATAATCCTAGTCTAGGAGGTTATTTGAATCATATTCTCAGATAATACCCACATGTTAGTGGCATCAAAAAATCTGTTCCTTTTTGGCCATTGAGAAAACCTATTTTCCGACAAGAAAAATGTGTTACAGGGTAACTTACATCCTGATGACATGACAAATTGTGTTGTTTTCATATTTGCAATCGCAATTTATACCACTGGCCTCTTCAACCTCTTTATTATCAACAACAGCATCATGCCATCCATCCGTCGGATCACCTCCCATCGCATGAATGCATGGATCAACATTAAAATTCCACAGAGCTTCACCATCTCCCATTAAAGTATCATGAAAAATTTTAAGCGATGTAACTATGAAAAGCAAAAGAAAGCTTGATCAGCAAGATAGTTTTTGCAACAGCGTCAAATATGCTTACACCTAAAAAAAATTTGTACCTTCAGATGGATCTGTCTTCTGATAAGCACAAATTGATAAAATAAATTTAAATAGGCACAGAAGAACCGCAAGGCTAAACTTACTCATGATTCAACGCTGGAATAATGGAATGGAAAACATAGCTGCATTTTATAGAAAGGGATTTTCAAGGCTTGCTTTTGTTTGTATACTCGAGTCCAACAAATCAAATCAATAGTTTTCTGTGGCCACATTTCGTTCACACTGCTGCCTGAAATCGACATCTAATTAATGACACAACCTACCTCATCAAAGAGGTGAACCGCTCCTCCATAAAGGCCTCCAAACATCGAGCATCCAGCCAAGCACTTTGGATGAATATTAGATATAGGTCAAGACCCACAAAAATAAATATACTTGACTGGTGATCCCACATAGATAATAACTTATACTTGATTGACTAGTGGTCACGACCCACATAGATAATAACTTACTTGACTAGATGAGCTTAGGTAGCCTACTACCCTAGGGGGATTTTACGATATGGTATGAAATTCCCCACATTCAGATGACAAATGAGCACATTCGAGGTAGAAATTCTACCACATTGGAGTTCGTCACGAACACCAATTCCCCACATTTACCTCGTCGAGAAGCTCAAACTACCAAGACAAGGAGGTGAATGCCTACCTCATCAAAGAGCTCAACCTACCTCATTAAGGAGTTGAACCTCTTCATAAAGGCCTCCAAACGCCCAGCCAAGCCGAAATGTTCTTATGTCAGTGTCAACATGGGGTGAAAAGCGCACCAGGTCTTTGCTTGACAGTGTCAACATGGGATGAAAATTCAGTAGGCCAAGATCCACAATCTACTATATGTCCTTATCTTCTGTGATGGTGGAAAGACCCACAAAGACAAGGATTTACTTGACTAGGCTTTACACTAGTCAACCTTATCCTACCACCAAAATAGAGAATTTCAGATACTGGATGAAATCCCCCACATCTAGAGGACAACTGAGCACATTTGAGCCATAACTTCTACCATGCTGGAGGTATCATGAATACCATTCCCCACATCTAGAAGACGATAGGCACATTACACCCAAAAGTTCAGGCATATACGAATGGCATTGCAAAAGCACCACATGGGATGAACCAAGACAGACCTATAGAACCATGAAAAAGAATTAGTAGTATAAACTAGGTGTACTAGCGTATAAAAATATATTAACAAATACCAGTAGAACCTATAAAATCTGTTGGATCTTGCCAAAATAATTTATGTCAGATTCAATTGGATGCTTGTCTTTAGCACTACTACGACTCGTGGATTGAAATATGTAGAAATGCCTAATCTTGTATCACTTACTTTGCATCTAAGTCTTGCACTCGTAAATGCCTACATATTTGAAACGAGGTGCACCTTGGACTACCACAGTCCTCGCATTTGTAAATCCTATGACCCAGATCGTATGTTGGGGCCCCTGGGCACCTCTCGTTTCGCTTATAGTCATTTATGATTGGAGGCGCCTATAATTTTGAAATATGAAATATGATTTTGAAATTTGAAATATGAAATATCTTGAATCTATGTTTTTTTTTATAACAACTTATTCGATTGTTTTAGGGATATAATGGTCTATGGTTTTATGAATTATTATTTTTATATCCATATCAAATCCCCCTAGAACCCCCTTTTATTTTGCTACATATTGGCCACATTGGTCTCTGTGGACGATAAAATTCTATTCTATTCTATTCTTATAACTTGTGGCATATCCTTCAACTCCAAAAGCAAAATGAAGCAATAACTAATCTACTTGCTCCTTATTCTGAACCATAGGCTGGACTTCCATTTTAAGCCACTCTAGAAAGTTCATAACTTGCTTCCATGGCTGCTTGCACCAGACAAGATACTATGTTGTGATTGTTTGTATATTCTTTAACAAATCAAAAGTTAACTTCGTACATTAAAGCACATTAATCTAAATTATAAAACTGAAATATTTACAATCTCCATGTTTTTTTGACAAGAACAAAGACACAATACACAATGCACAGACAGGAATAAAACCCTAGTGGATAGGCTGACCCAACTAGGCAAAAACACCCGTCTATGCATAAGAAGAACACCGTAAATACGTCTGCCAAATTATCTCTTTTTTATCATCAGCTAGAGATGAGCAACGATAAGCTTTAGTGATCTTCTGCTGAGCACAACGGAGAAGCTGCTGATCAGAGATGTGTACACCTTGGAAAATACACAAACGTCGCCTCTGCCAGATAGACCACAAAATTCAACCAGAAGCAAGATGAAATGCCCGCTTACGCAAGTTAGGCCAAACAGGGGGATAAAGTGCAAGTAGGATCTCCTGGCTAGTAAGAGACACACTGAAAAGAGTGAACAGCCACTCCCAAGCAAGCCGTAGATGATCGCACAAGAAGAAGCAGCGTTCAATAGTTTCAACACGTTGGCCACAGAGAGGGCAACGATCTGAGACTCTAGGGTTCATCTTGTGAACCAAGACATTCACTCGAACACATCTATGGTGAATTTGCCATCGCAACGCTGACACTTTAGGGTGGAGCAATTTATCCCATGTCCACATCCAAACACTTTTCCACTGTGGTTGATGATGGTTGAATTTGCTAAAATGCACAAATGTGCTTGTTGTTTGCAATGATACATCCAACTTTGTCAAAATTCCTTTACCCTCCAAAACCTCAAATGTGTTACGCTCCAAGACACCATCATATTCACCTAAAAGTTCAATATTTCTATCCTCTTTCATGGTGGTTAAAGTCAACGCTTCATTAATTATATATCCTTCAGAAATGGATCCCTTTGGATATGCCATGTTGCAAATATATTTCTTGAGATGTTACAAGAGTTTCTCAATGGGAACATCCATCGTGCAGTCACATGACAACAAATAGCTAGCTCTTCTACTACATGTATGATGAGATGCATCGTGATCGTGAAACAAGATGGTGGAAACTCTTAAAGAAAGCATAGTATATTCCCAGCTTCCCTTTTGAAGTTACTCATCTCACTTAAATGAATTTCTTTTGGAGTTATTTGCTTAAACAAAGCATTGAGTCTTAATATGACATTCTTTCTCCTTCTCCTAGACAACCACGTATAGCCAAAGGAAGGAACTGCTGAAGAATAATATGATAATTATATGATTTCATAGATTTGAGCTTTCCATTTGCAACACATTTTTTGAACTTAGAGGGCAATCCTATCAGAGGTTTCACACTTTGTATAACAACAAAGAAAGTTCTTTTTTATTCAACATATGTCAATGCTTCAGATGGAAGTTTGTGCTTCTTACATTCATGCGCCCTACAGATGCATTCTATTGTAAATTAGGAGTTGACATACTTATACGTGCTAGTTGCAGGAAAGTCAATGGATGCACACAACAAAAGAGCATATGCTGAATGGCCAACAGAATAATAAAAAATATTAGACGAAAAATCAAACAATTGGTTCAAGAAGCAAAATGTGACCAAAAAAAGGATTAGGATCCCTAAAAGGACCTATATTTCGGAATGCAATGAGAAGAAAAGATGGTTACAACAATATTTGTATGGACTGTGCTATATGTCACGATGAGGATAACTACCCTAGTACACTTTTAGCAAGCAAATATTCATGCATGTATATGATGAAAAGTTTTGCTAAGGTGGACATTGATGAAAAATTAGGGCTACTCTATCTAATGGCAACATATAAGGTCCACAAAAAGTTGAGGTGGCTAACTAATGCATCTTTTCGAATATGGCTAATTGTATTACCTAAATTATTCAAATAATTGTTCCGGTCTTTAAAGAGATGTGCTGGACATTAGACTCAAAGATTAAAAGATTTATGGGAGTAAGTACTAGATCATTCAGGTGGATTGATTCTACTATAGATCTAGTGATTAATTTGCCTCAAATAATTAGATATACATGGGTGGTGGATGTAGCAAAATGCTACAAGTCTATACCATTATTTTGTGATGATGGGATAACCACCATTTGTGAATCACTCTTTCATAAAGCATTTCAGATGAAATACCCTCAAAAGTTACGTGTTCAGTATGGGGCATCAAAATGTAAATGCTCATGGAGAAAGAATATTCCAAACTCAAAATTTTTTCTTTGAGATCACTATTAAAGAACTCATTGCCATGAATAATTTTTTTCTTGTTAATTGTTGTGTACAACTGGGAGACAGAGTATGGAAGCAAATTAGAGGAATCCCTATGGGTTTTTCTAGCTCCCCATTATGGTGCAACTTGTATCTTATGTTTTACGAGTACAATATTATAAAGAGACTAGAAAATTGCCCACCTTCGGTGGGCAGTCCATGTGGCTACATGGCAATAATTTTACATTGTTATATATGTTTCACCATTTGAGGTTCTCCATTGTTATAAGAAGCTGCCATGCCAACTTTGTGGTCCTTGAAATTTGTTTTCCCACAATAAATTAAGCATTTTATCATGCCTATAAGGTGATTATCTAACACTATCTAACACTATGCAAAGTATGACTGTTAATAATGAACCATTGTTGCACTTCCTATATCAGCAGATGCAATTCCCGTCTTGTAATTTGTGATACAATGCAATGTGGAATGTTTCAAGTAGGACGATGCAATTTCTTCAATATGTCAATCTACCCCATTTTGTATCTATACTCACAAAGTAAGAAAAATATCTTCAAAACTTGGTTTCTCACCTTTCTCGTAGTGGTAATACACTAGGTCTAGCAACTACAGGTCTCGAGTTCGAGACCGCCCAGAATCGCACTCTGAACTGTTGGGTGTCAAAACCCACAGACGCAATGTAAAGTGGTTGGGGGCAGGGCCCAACAAAGCAATGTAGTGTAGTGTGTGGTGACATGTCCAGTTGGATGCTATCTAGTGGCGTGACGTTAAAATACTATCTATCTATCTATCTATAGTTTAGAGGTGGTCATGCCTTTCAAACATGTGGTCCTGAACTATGATTTTTTCCTTGCCCAATAACCATGCACCCATGCACCCCCACAGACGAATCAATTCCCTACATATCCATAGATATCTAATTTATTCTTAGCGTTTAATGTTGGTACTCACATAACATTGTTATTGTTATAGTTTGTCTCCCATAGCTTCAACTCTTCGAACATCCTTCTAGAAGTATGAAAAGGATAAGATGTCATTGGCTGGATGCATTTTGTTTTGCAGTGCTGAATAGCATCATAGGATGATGATGATTTCTATATTATTTTCGAAAGTGCTATTATGATCAATAGTAGATATCTATCCATAACAGGACCAAATTAAACTTGTTTAGCACAGGCTTGGTAACAAATATAAGTGAAATACCACCACAGAGCTAATGCATTACAAAATTTGGACAAAGTGTCCCCCTGGGGATTTCTTTACAAAACTCAAGAAACAGAACATGTCCCAAATTAGCCCAATGTATTGACTGTCTCATTTACTACAGATGGGAACTCCAAATTTGGCGGCTGCACACAAGACAAATAAGTCCAGCTTAGCTGCAATGCTTTAAGATGAATGCCGTATCAATCTTTCCATTTTTAAAATCGTGCATATTATAGGCATATTGTTTGGCATATAAGGAATTGAGTTTTTGAGCACTATAGTTAATTGCCAAAAACAAAGTTTACCTGGACATTTAGTATGTGTTTGTGATAAACTATCATTGTTGGTACTCCTATGAAAAACAATACCAACCGAATGAGTATTATACTCCATAAGGCAATATAGAAGGCAGACTAAGTAACAACATCTTAGACATGAGTTTGGCATGTAAATCCTTATCTTTTGCAAATAATGTTGGAGATTCAAAAGATTAGTATTTGCATGCTGGATACTTGGCTGGAGATTCACTTTTGATGATTTGAAATCACGATCAACACCAAATTTCAAGGTAATGGACATTCTCAATGGCAAGGAGAAGCCAATCCGATTCATCTGTATGCCAGAGGCATGTTTGAAGATGGGGCAACCTTGGGTAACACGCACAGCTTTACCCTATATGTGTCTCTAGATATACACCTTTCTGTCCACTCTTTTTTGCCTATTCCAAATAGCTCTGCGATAAATACATGCAACACTAACAGAACCCTTGCTCCTACTCTATCCCTCAAAGCAAACTTTGTGTATGCAAAATACCAAAACTGAAAATCAACCCATAGGCACACAAATTCAACAGATAAATTGCTGGTAAAATAGTAAAATAATAGCTAGACATATCTTAGACATGGCCACTTCCAATTCTTACCAAATCCGGCTAGTACACAATATAGAATAAAAACCTTATTTGCAAACAAAGGGCTACAGCGAAATCACAAAAGAAAAAGTCAAAATGTATCATTGATAAAAAACATGGAGCAAGTTAAATTTAGATAAGCTTTCTGTTAGATTTGGGCAGACGCTTTTAGCTTTCTAGGAGGTACCTGGGTTTTTTAGGCTCCCTTGCAAATTTCAACTGGATCTTTGCTGCAATAGGTTAAACCAGCAAGACATTACATCAAAAAATCGATTTGGGCACTTATCAAATAAATTCGACATTTGGTGCAATTTGGAATCGGCCTTCTTATCAGGAACAAAAATGCAAAAGCATCACCACTGCATCTGAAAACATCTTTAGCCATGCAACAAAAGCGAATTCCAAACAACTTACCTTAAATTGTGAGAAGCCACAAAACCCTACATAATAAAAGAAGAGGAAGTCTGCAATTAGGCTATCAAGGCAAAAGCTCTCATGATATTATATCACTATTGTTAAAGAAAACCATATGCAATATCAACATAAATTGTTTGTATACAATCATACTCCTAGCTCTATCCAACAAAAACCAAATTTATGACGTCATATCAGACATAGTGTCTAGCTCATTCTCAAACTCTTGCTACTAACATTTATCTACAATGTGTTGCAGAGAAATCTCCATCAAATATATAAATAAATAAGATAAAACCTGCATACTGACTTGGATCCCTTTCCATGCATTTTGCGCCAGATTAAGTAACAAGGATCAATTGAAACTGTTTTCAAACTGTAGGAAGTTGCACATTGTGATTTTGTCTTTTGCGCCCTTTTGCCATTCAATCTAAAAGGCATATGTGGCATGCATGCTAATCAGCGTATCACAATAGTGTAGCCAAATTTACTCATGATCCATTCTCGTTTTGTGGTTAAGTAAACAATAGATATGATTGCTCAACATTTAGCTAAATCACATTTCAATTAGCATTGGCATTGTCGTTTGCCATCTCATTTGTGAAAAACCTTTTTATTCAGATGCAAGAGTCTAGGGCCAACCTTGTTCCTCTAGATTTCACCATATTGTCAATTCTTACTCTGCTCATCTTTATTGAGTATGTTGAAGTCGCCTCTAACTATTAAGGCATGTCTATTATATAGTGAAGTCACCACATGCACCCTTTCACTTATACACAATAATGGTGGACACTATCAGAAAAAAAAATTGCATAATTTTTACACATTACTAATCTACACAATGAACAGCTAGGTGTGATAGAACAATTAACGAGGTATTTTTAAAACTGCACACATCCGTACTTATCCGTGAGAACACTCAGACCACCAAGTTTACTATTTACTTAAGTAACTTTGAAATTGTACACTTCATCTTCTTACAACTTGAATTAGACATTGATTGGTTGGGTGGGGGCTAGTACGTTTCCCTTTGTTATGATTTGAATTGGACAAAAGTTTTATTACTAAGTTGGTGGGACTAGTCCAAAACTTTATTGCTCAACACAAGTTGATGCAAGCCCATTGCATTTGTTCATGCTTCTCAAAGCATTTGGCTATGGCAATGGCAGCTTCCATTTTCATTTTCTTGCTTCTATCGACCTCTATTATCTCTAGCTCCCACAGTAGTTGCATCACCAGCAAAGTTGAAGGTAAATATAGCTTGCTTTACGATTTGATGGGAATTTGTTGTAATAATTCAATTACCTTTTCCAGTTGAGGCTTTAGCGGCAGTGTCCATTGCTCTAACCCTAAATTGGAACTTGAGCGGGGATCCTTGCTTTAACCCTAAATTGAACCTGGATAAAACTCAGGAAACGCTGAATGGCGTCGCATGTGATCCGGACTGCCATGTTATTGAACTGTAGGTTTTTTTTATGAAATTACATATGCTATCAGTTTAATGTATGCTGACATAAGTGTTCTTGATTTGCTTCAGTGCAGTAACTAACCTGCATATGCAAGGTCAAATTCCTCCGGACATTGGGAATCTTACATATCTCCAAAGATTGTGAGAGATCCTTGTATCTTTTATTCATCAGTTTAAGTATACTTCTTGTTATTCACATAGCGAGCACTTGTTTCTTTTGCTGGTAAAGGAACTTTGAACAAAATGTCCTTGACGGAAGGCTTCCTGAAGAAATTGGAAAGCTCACAAACCTGCAGAACTTGTGGGTGCAATGTCTTCTCATTTACGCTATAAGTGACTTCCTTTTAAAACACCGTTATATTTATATTCTCTTTATATGTCTTTAAACAGGACACTCAGGAGGAATAAATTCAGCGGGCCTATTCCCCCTCAAATTGGCAATCTTACTAGCTTGATTGGCTTGTAAAGTATCGATTGCCCTTTACACACATTTCTTCATGCATGATGGTACTAAAAATCTCCGTGTCTGAATTCTTCTTACCAGAAACATTGAATCAAATCAATTTAGTGGTTCTATACCCAAGGAGCTTGGAAACTTGAAGAATTTAACAGATTTGTGAGATCCAACTCTTCGTTATATGATCAAAATGTGGATAATTTGAAACAAATTGAATGGCGAATATTTTCATTCCAGTTGATTTAAGAGATGTACAAGTTTCTTTCTTTCAGGGATATTGGTTCTTGTGGCCTTGGTGGTGAAATTCCTTTTGAATTGGCCAACCTCTCAAGCTTACAAGTCTGGTAGAAATATCTGTATCATCTCTTTGTTATATTACTGCTTAAGATGTAATTTCTTATTTACAGTTTCAAGGAAGTGCTGATAATTTTGAGTCTGTCTTTGTCTTCGTGCAGGAACGGCTATGGGAACGACTTTAACGGTTCCATTCCAGATGTGTTTACGAATATGGTTGATCTTAAAGAGTTGTAAGTTGTTGCAATTTTATAGAAATCAATGTCATTTTGGTTTCTCCAGGTATTTTGGTCTCAATATTTTTATGCAACCAACCAGGAGACTTTATGGAAATAACTTTGAAGGTCCATTGCCTTTGAGCCTAAGGAATCTCACAAGTCTTGAAATCTTGTAAGTGCTTGGTTAGTGGAGATTAGAGATGTATATTTCTGTTGACGTCCATGTTCTGAGCTACGCATTCAATACCTCAAAAAGGGTTTCTCATCCACATGTTAATGATAATTGAGGTTTACTGGATACTAGCAAGGTATTGTGTCACTTGAAAGAGGACACCTTAGGTCAAAAAACTTACTTTTGCGCTGGAGGTTAACTAAATTTAGAGAAGATGACATAAACTCAAGGATATTTGTTATCATGTAGTCACCATATTAAGATACAAAATCTTAATACTTCAAATTGTACATTATGCACATTGAAACTACAACCCTTCAGAATCCAAACGTATATATTCAAAGAGGCCTTGATTTTGAAGACTAGATATGATTACTCAAGAGTGAAAAATTCAAAGAGGCCTTGATTTTGAAGACTAGATATGATTACTCAAGAGTGAAAATGAGATAGACGAAATAGCTAGCCTAGTGAGTGAATTGAATAGGAAACACTATAGCATGACTATGGCCTTTATAAGAAAGCCAAGTCAGCAACAACTAGGTGGCAGCCTAGTCATCTATGAACAGTGCCACGTGACATGTCGCTTGCTAACACCCCCCTGACAACTAGCATGATTGAACCGAAAACACAAAAGCCAACATTAAATCCCAACACACACCCCCCCTTCCCCCCCCCACAAAACCAGGGAATAAATTATTAATCGCATATTTCTTATTAGACAGAATGACTTTAGCATATTAATCCCAAAACTTTCTGTGGTTTAGCTAAACTCTATATATTTTTCCTCTCATACTTTCTAACGTTTAGCTAAACTAACTTAAACGTCATCCCAAAAATCTCTATGGTGTGGCCATCAGAAAATATATTAAGCCAAATTACTATACTTTTTTTTTTTAATTGTTTCCACTTATTTTAGTCATTTTCTTTGTGAAAACATTCTAAAATAATGTTAATTAGCAAAATCTATGACTCAAATTAATTTATAATGCTAGAAGCTAAACTACTAATCATATATTTCTTATAAACTAGAAGGATATTAGCTAAACTAGCCTGAAATTCATTCTAAAAGTTTCTATAGTTTAGCTAAACAATACAAAAATTCACTCTCCTACTTTCTAACATTTGGCTAAAGAGCTCTAGGGTTTGTGCAGTCCCAAAAAAAGTTAAGCTAAAATTATTATTTTTTTCCCAATTTTTTTCATTTACTTTAGCCAATTTTTTTCGAAAATGTGCTAAAAAATCGCCAAATAGCTAAGTTTAGCCCTTCAAATATTCCATGCCCCCAACCACACCCACCACCACCAAAAAAGAAGGGAAGCTTTAAAATTATATTCCCTTCTGAGATGATCATGGGGCAAAACATGCAAGAGTTGTTTCATCTAATTCAATTGATGGAACCCATCAACAACTTGATGTTTGATAGAGCAATATAGCAAGAGATATCTATTTTAAGGTTGTGTTTGCGCTGTCCCAAACCACAGTTTAATATCCATATGCTTGATAAGCAGATGCATCTTGTAGTTTGCTTGTAGCCTTTGGCACGAGCAATGGCTCCATTGTTATCATTGTAGCCTTTGGCATGAGCAATGGCTCCATTGTTATTATGGTGAGTGGCTGCAAGTTTGACCAGACAGCGTAAATCTTCATATAAGTGAATCAACCAGCGCATCTCTTGTACTGTATCAAGGTTTTGAGTTCAGCCTCAATAGTACTAATGTTGTTTATCTTTTGCTTCTTAGAGCCCCAACTAATAGGATTGCCTCCAAGAAAGGAAACAAATCCGATAATGCATTTCCTTCCTAGAGATGCACCTATCATATAGGGGTACAAAGGGGTCGACAAAAAATCCCTTCTGTATTACACCTTAGAAATTTGCCAAAAAACCCCATTTCTACCACATACTATTCTAGATTAAGAACAAATAAATCCTTCTGCGCCACTCACCTAGTTCGTACAACGAAAACTATGTGAACCTTCAGTTATTTTCTCTTCTCAAGATCTTTAGATGCCATATCAGAATTTGAGATAGCACAAGAGTAGGATGATTGACTTTGGTATATAGGACTCCTTCACTTTGAGTACCTTTGAGATAATAAAGAATCAACTAGCTGCTTCTACAATGCAACACATTAGGATGATGCAAAAACCTAGTAAATACTGCAACAATATATGCCAAATCTGACCAAGATAAAGTAAAGGCTCAAGGAGATGCTTGTAAAGAGTAGCATCAACATTTGATGATTGGAATCTAGAGTTCGAATGGTATTTATCTCAAACAGAGTGGATGATGCTTTGCAATCTGCTATCTGACAATTCTTAAGAACTTCATTGTTGTACTTCTACTGAGTGAGGTGAATGCTTTGAGCACCTTGCCAAATTTTCATGTCCAAATAATAATGCATTAGGCTCAAATTTGTTACTTCAAAGTTTTCTGTAAATGTCATCACCATATAGAAGAAGCACATTAACTTCAGAATTAGTGGACGTGAAGTAAAGATTCGGGTCTGCTCTAGATCTCTGATAACTTAAGATGCAAAAGAAATGCATTGATTTTCTGATTCCAATAGTGTGGAGCTTGTTTAAGGTCATATAAGCTTTCCAGTTTGCACACATAAGTTGGATGCTCTTTATCTTTAAACTCAAGTGGTTAAGACATGTACATATCCTCTTTTAGGTTCCCATTTAAAAATACGAATTTGAAATCCATTTGATAGAGGGAATCCTTTCTGTGCTGCCAAATCTATCATGGCTTTAAGTGTATCTAACTTAACAACCGGAGCAAACACATCATGATAATCCAACCCTTCTTTTTGAGTGAACCCTTTTGTAACCAACCTTGCTTTGTATTTAGAAAGAGTACGATCAGTATGATACTTTGTTTTAGATACCCTTTCAGATACATTGTTACTTATTGGTTTAGGTATCAGTTCCCATGTGCCTTGTTTATGTAGCATCGATAATTCATCTTCCATGGCTGCAACCTACTGAGGTTGTTTGGCTGCTCCTATATGACTAACATGATCAACACTAGTTGATAACACTCTAGTCATAAGAGCATAATTATACTTCGATTGAGCAGAACAATTGTCCAAATAGTTAATAAGGGGTAATGGAGCAATCCTCTCAGATTTTGTAACTACTAGATCAACTCTAGTTTAACATTGAACAAAGGCTTCTCAAGAGATTGTGTATTAGTCGCATAGCATTCTGAATCAACATCGAGTATATATTCGTGATATACAAGCGGCTCATGATCGTCATAAGAATTATGAGAAGTACTGGTAGTGGGAAGATCAGGTGTAAGAGAAGTACTTGTAGTTGTAAGATCAACATCCTGGGAGGACTATCAAAAATATTACCCACATGATGAGGGCCTGAATGACTTTTTGGAATTTCGGGCTTAATGTCGAACACATTGACAATGACATTGTCATATATATAGTCTAGGCTGATCATAATCTCGAGAGTAGACAACATCCTCAATGAAATGTACACTTTGAAATGCAAATACATCCTTGGAATAACAGGGTCAAAGCATCTCCACTCTTTCACATTCTCGGATATCCAATAAAGATAAATCTTGATGGGGCTGTCAGCTAACTTACCCTGATTATAAGAAACAATAGAAAATACGAGGGGGCAAAGAAATTCTAAAATTAGATACATCTGGTTTTGTGTCATGTAAAGGCTCAAGTGGTGACTCAGATTTAATGGTCGGAGTAGGAGCCTTGTTATACAAATAAGCAGCAGGAACTGCCTTAGTCCAAACATGTGGCGGTAATTCCTTTTATTTGAGCATACTTCTAGTCAAATTCATGAGGGTGCTACCCATTTTGGGAATGTGCATACGATACAATCATCTTTCTATGATTCTCTTTTGAATAGACATAGGTTTGAAATTCTTGAGAGATATACTCCATCACATCAGCAGGCCTCAGAGCATTAATTGTGGTAGAAAACTGATTTTGAACTTGTATGCTCAATGTTGTGAAAATGCCAGAAGCTTGAGATTTGAATTTGAATTTTTATTGAAAAAAACCCGTGCATATTTATTGAAGTCATCTACTATTAAAACACACCAAAATAGAAAATATTTTCAAAATACCAAAACAAAAATATTTTCAAAATTGAATATTTTTATTTTGGTGTGTTATGGGAGATGTCTTTTTGGTGAAGAAAAAAATTAAGAATTCAAAAACTAAAGGCAAGTTCAAATCCCATAACACACCAAAACAAAAATATTCAATTTTGTTTTTCAATACAAAACGTGGTCGACAAAACACGGCCTGCCAAACACTTCGGGCAGTACAACATGCCACAACTAAAAGTCTCAATTTATGTTTTCATGTATGAGGTATATAATCCTGCCTGTTTATACAGTTCGTGTGTGCTTAACGGCTACGACTCGGGTTCACAACTGCGACAAAAAGATCAAATTTCTCTTCAAATATAGAGCTCGTGCCATGTTTTATTTCTCCTGTGCCCTGCTCTCGAACGGGCAGAGATAAAAACCAAATAAATGTCTAGTATGAAATGTTATTAAAGAAATAACTGGTAACGTGGCACCATCCGGTTGAGTGGGAATAAACTTAACGAGACTGCTGCAAGCCGAGATCGAATGATCAGAGGGAAGAGGCGAATCTAGTTGGGCTCCTTTCAAACAGTGGAAATAGCAGCGAAGGCTCACGATCTCATCTCTCTTTGTCTCAAAGGCCAAGATGCGCCCCGAATATGCCAAGATGCACTTGGGTCTGCCAAGGCCATTCAACAGGCTCACAATAGTAGGAGATTTGTTACAAATGCTCTATTCTTCCTGCAAATTCATCGACTTATTAGAAAGTAAAACACCACAAAGTAGTCGATTTACCACCCAACCGGACCAACTAGAAGAGATGTCACCAAGTCAAGCTACTCCACAAGACTGTATAAGAACAAGCTCTTTTAGCCACCAACCACTGGTGTTACAGGAACTCTTTCTAGTGATATGATCATGCAGAAAACAAGAGAAAATACTAGAAGAGCAAGGCTAAGCTCTTCATCACACATAGAAAGAAGCAGATCTAGTTGTGCAGTCAGCTTAGACCCCTATGCTGGGCATAACTTTCAAACTGTAAGGAATCTATAGACACCAAGCCCAATCTGGAAACTAGATTTCAGGGCCTTTCCAAAAGGTAAGGATCGTCGATTTCTAAGTTGTGGTGGTAGAGATATCACGTCTCAAAGTTGTTTTTCTATTTATAGGTAACAATAATTTTTTTTGGCCTTTTTGCTTTTAAATAAAGGTCAAAGTTTATTTTTAGCTCTTTCTTTGATAATATCAAGGCTTAGATATACTGGATGGCTTTCTTACTTGATCATATCAATAAATATTATTCTATGCAAGGTCATTTCTCCCAGCACCATATCAATTCCTTCCCTTCTCAAGACTGATCGTCCTCGATTAACATCCATTCTCAAAGACTATCAATTCCTTCATTTCTCAAGACTGATCGTCCTCGATCGTCATATATCTGAAAGGAAATCATCAAACCTCCCTTTTTAAAGTAGATATTTAATCAGCCTTGGAAAACGTATTAGTCATTCCCTTCTCAGGAATAATAAACTTATTTCCTCAAGAAGGTCTCCAAAAACCACAAGTTGAACATCAACTTAATTTGTCTCAAAGTATAGGTTAGTTTAAAATAAAATATTTACTAACCTCCACTAGAAGCATCAACTTCTGATCAGTTTCTATTCCAGTTTGCAATCTCCAGCACAAACTAGAAGACCTGTGAACATCAGGAATAACAATCATTATATTCACCTGGACATGAGCACCAACTCATTCCATTCACTTGGACATGGCGTCTAACTCATTCCAACCTCTTGGACATGGCATCGACTCATTCCAACCTCTCGGACATGGCCTCAGCTCATTCCAACCTCTTAAACATGGCATCCTCATTCCAATCACTTGGACAAGAGCAACAACTCTTTCCATTCACCTAGTTTGGATCGTTATCTCATAAATAGCACCAACCATTTATGACAATCACTAGCCTCACCCATAAGGATGCAATAAGAAATATCTAGAGATTTTAATCACAATCCTTAAACATCAAATTTATACCAGGCAAGAGGTAACTGATTTGCAATTTGCTCCTCTTGGATCTCTTGTGTGTTGCTTTCTTTTCTCAGCTTCAGAAGTTCTTGCTTCTTGCATTGCCTTAAGATATCTTTTGTGCTGCTAAGCCACTCAAATTTCCAATGCTTCCATCACCTACGGCTTCGCTGGTAAAGATTGGAACTGAGCTCCGATACCAATTGTTATGAATGCTCTATTGTTTCTGCAAGTTCATCAACTTATTACCACAAAGTACTCAATTTACCACCCAACCAGACCAACTGGAAGAGATGTCACCAAGTCAAGCTACTCTGCAAGACTGTATAAGAACAAGCTCTTTCTAGCTACCAACCACTGACATTACAGGAACTCCTTCTAATGATATGATAAGCAAGAAACAAGAGAAAATACTAGAAGAGCAAGGCTAAGCTCTTCATCAAACATAGTAAGAAGTAGATCTAGTTATGTAGTCAGCTTAGACCCCTACGCACTTTTCTGGACATAACATTCAAACCGTAAGGAATCTATAAACAACCAAGCCCAATCTGGAAACTAAATTTCAAGGGCTTTCCAACAAGGTAAGGATCGCTGATTTCTAAGTTGTGGTAGCGGAGATATCACGTCTCAAATTTGTCCTATTTATAGGTAACAACACCATTTTTTTGCCCTTTTGCTTTTAAATAAAGGTCAAGGTTTATTTTTCACTCTCTCTTTGATAATATCAAGGCTTAGACATACTGGATGACTTTCTTACTTGATCATATCAATAAATATTGTTCCATAATCCCAAATTCCTATTAGACTTGCAACATTTTTTCAATCTTTTCTTTGTAGCAAAGTCTAATTAGTCCCAGTTCTGTCCCTAACGCTCAACCAGATGCCCCTTCTGAAGACAACATCTATCATATGCGATGCAAGCCTTTTTACTGTTTGCAACCTGACAAATTCTTACACAAATCTCCATTTTTATGATTTCATAAGAATTTATCAGAAGTATTAAATCATATAGGTAAGAATATGAGAATAGGCTTGGAATTGCAAATTTTGGTTCACTGGAACATAGACAGATAGCCAACAGAGATGCTGCCATGCTTTTTCGATCTGCCTATAAGTTGCCTTTTGGTCGATTCTTCCTTTGGATCTGCCTGTATGGCTATGGCAAAAAAAGCCAGCCTCTGCCTTTGATTCATCGACCAGAATTGATATGATGGCCAGTCACCTTGATTCATTGGCCAACCTACTGCCTTGAATCATGGCGCCTCGATTCCAAAAGCTACAGATCCACACAAAACAAAACTCATAAAAAATATATTATTTTGAGAGTGTGTGTGCGTGCGTGCGTGCGTGCGTGTGTGTGTGTGTGTGTTTCTTTTCTTTTTTTACAATGGTTAAAACACCCAAAGATACCTTATTTTTCATGAAATCTTTTTTCCTCAATAAAAAAAACCATAAAAAGAATGTAATCACAATAAAGTACCACCGAGTGATTCTACAGATTACAAATATATCTATGTAGTAATTCCATTGGTTGTTGAGCTCGAAATTTAGCCTGTAACGGATAGGATGCTTGAGTAGTAAGCAAATGCAGCCATTGTACCATCTTCCATCTTTTATTTAAATGCAAAAATTAAGGCAGAGGGAGATGAATATGACCAAATCGTTCATGCCATAAGGATTCTAGTATTCAAGAAACAACAACAACAACAACAGTGAGCGAAAATTCAATAGAGACTGTGGTGCAACACCATTTGGAAAATCCAAGATATATAATCTTCCGTTATTAAAAGTACTAGGTCAACAAAATCCAATGGATTTTTCTAAAGAATATGGATGAGGCCGTCCAAAACAAGACTGAATACTCCGTCTTTCGATCAAATTCACTTACAATAAGTAAGTTGACAAGCAAACCAAGTACTAAGACAATTGGTAGTAGAGAGAAACATCTCCGTTGGCAATGGATTTTGTTAAATTTTCGTTTGCCATCGTAACTATGGTTTTGTCATATGGATGGATAGTTGAAAAGCCCAGAAGTCAAAGAAGAGCCAAAAAGAAAGAAGTATATCAAAACTAAATTCCAGATGAGATTGGAAAAGAATTATCAAATAGACAAGAAATCCGTTGGAATGAAGAATCCAGCATGAATGATGAATATTTCCGGTGATGTGTAGCACATTGGCCCTCTATTTTTTTTTTCTTTTTTTTTGAAACAAATCCATGAAACTTGTCCTGGACTCATGCGACGTTGATACAATTACAACCACTTGCTAGAATTCACCTGCTAGAATTCACCCGCTAGAATCCGACACTTTATACTATGAAGGCGAGATATAAATAAATAACTGAACTCAGGGTGAGATTCCACTATGGTGGACATACATTAAGGACGTGGCATTAAAATTCTTTAATTCCACATATCAAACATTCGCAGGATGCATTAAAGGATCATGAAAGAATAAAAAGCAAAATAGAGATCCAGGTGGCAATATCTATGCAAGGGACATTTATACTATTTGTTAGGGCCAGCCAATATTGGTTGTCTTTTAAACAAAGGTCGTGGCAATGCCAAATGGATAATTTGATTTAACTTCCACTCAAGTGGAATACTTAGCAATGAGACCTTTGTGACATGGCAAAATTATATTGGGTTCTTAAACAAAATTCGACGTTCCAAAGTCATAGTCGAATTTCACCCTGAATAGGAAACAATAAAACATGGCTTTATAGAAGAGCCATGCCAACAACACGTAGGTGGCATGCCTAGTCACCTGCAGATAGTGGCACATGATATGTCGTTTGCAAAGAGACTATATCATTGGTTTCTTTGATGCACTGGATTCTTTTTACTAACTTTTCTATCCTACCAAGCAGGTACATGGGGGATATGTTGTCCAATACATCCATTCCCTTAGGTTTGGTGAATTTGAAAGCTTTGAAGGAACTGTGAGTCATCTATATACTTTCATATATCTTTTTTGGTATTTGACAAATCCTCTTCCTTGAAATAGGTCTTTGCGAGATTGTCAGTTGATTGGAGAATTACCTAGCTTTTTGGGGAGCCTACAAAATCTCTCTTACTTGTATGTTCCACGTGTTTATGCTTCCTCTTTATTATATTTTGGCTGATGCTAGAAGCTTGTCCCAGAGACCTAAGCTTCAACAATTTATCAGGAAAGGTACCAGCAGAATTGGGAGCATTAACTCTATTGCATACTTTGTAAGTATGTTGCATACTACATGCTTGTTACGTTGGTATTGAAAGTTTAGTTATAAGCTACTGAGATGGCATATGGAAAGATATCAAGACAAAAGAGTTTAGAAGCAACATTATGTGGGATTGAAAATCCAAAAGGATCAAATAGTTCTGCTCACTAATAACCAAAATCTTTTATGAATATTTAGTTCTAGTCCTCACAAATTGGACTTTTTATCATCTAGTGAGATGTATCCTAGGATAAAATAGACAAGAGAATATTGATACAAATGGATGCAAAATGGCTCTAATTATGGATGCATCAGCTTGTGGGAATGGAAAATCAATTTTCTAGAAAAGCTTAAATTTGCATTTAATGAAAGATCTGTTTCTTCTTTGAAATATTTAATAATCAACTCCCTTCATGTGCAGTACATTTAAATATTGCTGCAGTCATGCCTCCCCTGTTTGAAGATTAAATCCATTCTCTCTCTCTTCATTGTTTGTCTATAGTCTTAATTCCCTTTCTCTGCCTAATCTGCCCACTATTAGTGACATACATTATGGCATTTCTCTCTTGACCGCAACTGAAATGTAAAATGCCGATTTCCCACGCTAAAACTAGCAACTCAGTAGATAAACATAGCCACAAAATGAACGGTCTAGAACACTACAGCACAGAACAATCTAAGCCAAAATGAGCAAGAAAATGGATCTATTATGTCATGTTTTATAAGTCTTCTGTAAATTGTCAGGAGAAATGAATGTAACATATGTCGAGAAATGAATGTAACATATGTCTGGAGAAATGAATGTAACATATGTCGAGCATATGAATATGTCTAGGATGTGCTGTACACTTCTTCCATGAATTACTAGTTTTTTCAGTCACACAAACTGAAGCATGTAACTTGAGCATGTTATAGTGTAATAAGATTGGAACCGTGCTAAATCTCCTACCCTTTTCTTACATATAAGTGAGAGGTCCCCATCAAGGAGATACTCATAATAGCCATGCAAGGGACTTCTGAGCATGCAAAATAAAAGGTGTGGATTGTACTGCTGCGCAAGACACCTACACTAGACATTTACAAAAGCTACCAAAAAATTAAATTCGCATTACATTTTTTTTCTCTTTTTTTATTAAGATGGAACAACGAGGTACAGTTCAATCTTTTACCAAAGTTGAGAAAGTCTAATTTTTATAATAGATTTTTAGAGAACAATAGCTTGACAGGAGAGCTTCCATCAAATCTGAGCAAACTCGCTAATTTGCAGCGCCTGTAAGTATATATAAGATTGACGAAGTTGCATATACATTCACATTTTAAACTCTAATTCTGCAGTGATCTCTCTTATAATCGACTATCTGGATCTTTACCTGCATGGCTCGACAATTCAAGTTTGCAAGTGTAAGCTATGCTTCTCAAATTGCTTAGTCAATGTCAGTAACGTCCAATTTGGGTTGCATCTGAAGCAAAAGCTTCTAAAAAGGTTGGAAGTTATTTGCCTTCATATTATTAGAAATCAAACTGGTGATATTTTGTTCCTTTGCAAATTGTAAAGAAAGAGAGAAGTATTTTTTGTGTAATTGGATCAAAGACTCTATCAATTTGTTTGTTACGAGGATACCCTATTTAAAATGCATTTACATGCCCCAGCAATAAACTTCCCTTGCTACCTGCATAAAGGCAAGACAACCAAATACTCTCAAATCTGCTACATTCAGTTTTTTTTAGTAAAGGCTTCATATTTTTTTTTGAAGAACGTGTTTTACTTCATATTATACACTCAAAATATTACAAAGTACTTCCAGAAGTAAGAAATGTCCCTGAAGCATCAATCACTTTTAGATGATCACTCCATATTGGAAGTTTAATACGATCAGGCCAATTGGAGATCTGAAAGCAATTATACAACTTCTTACGAATTTCTTGAAGTACCACCTGAGAAGAAATATGCTTATCATAAAAGACCTTTCTTCGCCTTCGCTTCCATACACTCCATATTAGCCAAGACTTTGCCATGTGAAATGCAATCCTTTTAGAAGCAGTCCACTGATTTGGATAAATACCCAAAAGAAAGTGCTGACTATCCAAAGATACTCCAAAAAGAGAATGCAACCAGGACCTAAGACTACTCAGCTCTGCACACAAATATAAACAATGCTCCAATGTTTCAATGCACCGCTCACACATTGGGCAAAGTGGGCTTACTCCCGCCTTAAAGCGATGAACCATCTCATTAACTCTCAAAGAGCGATGAATCACCTGCCAAAGTAGAACATTTACCTTTGGAGGATTATATTTAGACCAAACAAGGTTCCAGATGGATTGCCATTGAGAAGGCAAAGTCTGTAAGTGCCATTTTCGAGAAGGTGATAAAGTACTTGAGGAGGTAAGCAATCTGTAGCATGAACTTACTAGCTTCTTGCCTTCTTTAATACCTTGAACAAAGTTCCAGCATCTCTGGTCACCAACCTTCTTAATTAAAGGAAGAGCACTTGCTACATAAGCCCATATACTGATATCTTTATCCAACAACCCATATTTCTCCTGAAACCATTGCCAAGGAGTAAAGGCTTCATATTGATAAGCTTCATATTGATAACCTGAGGAAATCATGAAGAATGAATAAAAGACAAGGACGAAAATGAAATCACGTCCTAGCTCCTAGTGAGTGAACTAACTATAGTGAAGCATGACTAAGGCATCAGTAAGAAATGGATGATTCGGCATGCACAGTCATCATACTCTAACACCCCCCTATGACGTGCATGGCTGATGGCTGAAGGGGAAAAAAAGAACATGCTAACACCCCCCTTGAAATCAAATACTGTTTGTGAGATAAAACAAAATCAACCACCAGATAAGCCATGGTTGCCAAACCATGTTTTTGAACTAGATGTTTCTATCTCTGTACCATTCTCGTGCCTTCGTAATATAGACATTCAAACTACTGATATAAGGCTTTAAAAATTTATCATGTTCATAAGAAGCATCATGAAACTTATAAATTATTAGCAAGATGTATCTTCTATAATACATATTCCTTTCTCAAAAAATATGATTTAATACCAAAGTAGAACTCATACATCTCATCTGATATTAGTGGCCATCTTCAAATCATATTAATATTGTACAAGTCCAGTGAATTATTGATTGAAGATTCAATAAACCACAAGCTATCCTGATAGACTTTCAGCAGATTGCACCATCAACTCATGATCTTTGACCATCAACTCATGGTCTTTGATAGCAATCAGACTGATGTTCACATAACTCATTGAACCCATGCGAAGTTTGAGTATCATATATCTCAATTGTAACTAAAACCTGATCTTCAAAATGCAAACACCTAGTAATGCACTGTTACCAGCTTACTTCAGCCATTGAGATTTCTGTGCATGAGATATCCTAAGCATTCAGACGAGTTACTATTTTGAACTAGTCTGCCATCATGCGAACAACCTAATTGGGATATGTAAGCATATTGGAAAAGGCAAATTTAAAATACATTGGCTAGCCTTGCTCATGATTGAAGAGAAGGTATCAACACGTGTATGAAAACCTATCCAAGGTACGTCTAAGGACAACTCTTCTCTGGCATTGTACATAGATGTTGACCAGCTCTTCTCTGACATCTGGTCCATGATGTAAGCTAAGCCAAATTGCTGTTCCATGATTCCTGTACTCTTCCCTACTATCTGGGGCGAAGGCCATCCAAAAAAAATCTAACACAGACTCTTCCAAGACGACTTGTAATAATTATTTTGATAGAGCCTCCATTCATTTGCCAAAACTCATGTGATGTGTCATAATACATGCAAGCTTGCCTTGTATAAAACCGAGTTCATCCATTAATCTTCTCAACCACACACTTTCTTTAGCTGTTAGTGAACTTGCAATATATCCAGCTTCTGCCAAAAACATTAGCATTCATTCTGCTTCTGACTTCTGACGTCTCCATACTATTGCTCCTCCATCAAGATAAGTTACAAATCCTGAAGTTAATTTTTGTGCACTCAAGTTAATTTTGTGCACACTAAATAGAATTTTTGTATCACTAAACCCAATTACATTCGATGTAATTGGATTTAGTGATACAAATTCTATTTAGTGTGCTAAATGATATGAATTTCATAACATTTAGTGCTCTAAATGGAATTCAATGCCCTTAAAATATTTTATAACATGCTTAGTTGGTTTCCAATGTATCGTTGTTGGACTGTAATACCTGCTGAGAATATTCACTATATAAGATATGTATGGTCTTGTGTTGTTTGACAAGTATAGCAAGCACCTTAAGTCTCTATAGGGGATATTTTCCATCTCAATGCATCAAGTTCAGGTTGTACATTATCTTATGTCCTGATGCGACAAGAGTTTTGGCCACTCTTGCATCTTCCAAGTTAAATCTTTTTAACATGTTCCTAATATGCCTGCTCTAGCCCTCAAAGTCAGCATCCTGTTTTTTCTATTTTCAATTCTGAAGATTTCAATTCTATCTTGTCAAATTTATTCTTCAAGACATTTTAGCAGTGAGAAAAGCATTCAATGCTATTTGGCATCATTACACAATCAACCACATATAAGGCTATTATGCAAAAATTCTCTCTATTTTTGTATCTATATAAATTCCCACTATTTTGCAATATTTCACAGACTTGTTATCTTAAGTATCTATCCATGCAAAGGTAGCATTCTCTAGGTGATTGTCTAACTCCATGCATTACTCGTTTTAATTTCTAAACTGAGGTGTCATCTAGTTCATAACCTCTAGCCTGTTTCATATAGATATCCCCTTTCATTTTATCATTCAAAATTGTTGTCTTCACATCCATGTGATGCAACTTCAAATTCAAAACATTGCAACAGCTAACAAAACTCTGAGACTTGTAAGTTTGACTATAGGTAAAAATATTTCATTGCAATCGTTCCCTTTTTTTTGAGCAAAGATCTGGACTACAAATCTGGCCTTAAACCTTAATTACTTCCATCAACACTGGTTTTTACACTGAATATCCATTTGTTCCCAACTATGTTTTTGCATTCTGGCTTCTCAATCATCAAAAGATTCAATATCTTTAAAGGGTTTTATTTCCTCTTTTATTGCTTGTATTCATTTCTTTGTCTCAAAAGCTTCATCATATGTTCTAGAAATTAAAAAAATATTTTACAAACTTCTTTTCAAAGAAGACATTGTAGCCTAAATCAACTAGTTGACATACAAAAACCAAGTTGTTGATTAAGCTATATAGAAACACTAAACATTTTTAATATTCATAATATTTATTCAAGGTCTAATAGTTGTAACATTCCACATCCCTCAATAGCTTGCAATTCTCTATTTCCTACTTGGGCTTGCAATTCTCTGTTTCCTACTTGGACATGCCTTGAGTGAGCTGATGTGTGGTTTTTAAGCATATTTGTGAATTTCATTACTGATCTTTCAGTCTCACTATCAACTATAATCACAGAAGTTCTATGATTAGCTCTTGCATCAAGATTATTTAAAGAGAAAATACAATTACCTCATCAATAATAGAATCTTCTTTATCATTTGTTTCAGTTCTCTCTTGAGTAATGTGTACACCTGCAGCATCTCCCCATTTTCTAGCATAGTTTTGCCTTCCTCTTGACTCTCGTCCCTTGCCCCTACCTCCACTCATTGGGATAAACATCCTTTGGACTGGGATATTTGGGTGCAATATGCCCACTTCCTTTGCAATTTTAGCAGTTTAACCATTTCGAAATATGGCCACTCTCAAAGCGACCTTGTGATTCCTTCTTTCTGACAGCATGCGATATCTCTGCAATACCTTCTTCGTTCCTCATAATTTTATTCTTTTTTATTTTGTTCAATTTTTGTCCGTAACATGTTTTGTGCTTCATCTCGAGTTTTAGCAACATTTTTAATCAAAAAAGATAGCAGACATTTGCACTTACTGATCTAGCAATAGCTAACACCAAAACATCTTCATTAAGAACAACTTCTGCTCCATCTAGATCCGCCACAATATTGTCAAAATCATAACAATTCAGACACTTCCTTCTCATCATTGTATTTCAAATTCCTGAACTCTTTTTCTAGAACATCTATTAAGGAAGAAGTTTTATCTTTGTAACATTTTAGCATATAACACCACATCTATCTAGGGACATACCTCTAGCTTCCTTAAGTTAGAGCTATGTCCCTAGATAGTAGGGACTAATTGTTGCATTACTACTTCCTACATCTGCATTAGTTGCAATGGCATCAACATTCTCGAATAAGGGCTCACATGAAAATAGACAAAAGCTCCCGACTAGGCTTTTCATTCATCTCAACAATTTTGCTACAATGGTATAGAGTGGGTAGCTGCAGGGCAAAAGTATGCTAGTGGGTATCAAAAAAACGCGGCCCCAGCACTTAGATCAGCACCCTGGATGTACTATTCTATCATAGTATTCCACTTGTTATTAATTGGAGTTGTTACATATTTCTATTGATTACCTAATTACCGTGTGCTAGTACCAGTAACACCTTAAACAAGCTGCCATATGGGGTGCTATATGAGTGCTGTCAGCATGTGTCCGGACGCCTGCTTTTGATATCCACCAGCATACTTTTGCCCTGCACATCGCAAGCTACCCAAAAAATGAAAAACATAGGGAATATCCAGTTATGACACGTGGACCCCAAATAACATTGTGTGCTACAGATGTTGGCTAGTGTACCTGCCGAGAGCTTATCATCGGGATTAAAAAACCCTGTCCTTTGGGGTTTTCGAGGAAAAACCCTAGTGATAAAATCTCAAGGGGCATGGACAATGCAAGGCTGCTAAATGTTCCCACAAAAAGACCCACGTTCCACTGAGAATACCGAAGTTGCGCATCACCCCTGGACCTGCACATCACCAACCAATAGAAAAAAACCTCGAAAAAGCGAGGGACTGGTCACGTGTGCCACGCGACAAAAAAATATTTACACCTCGAAAAAGCGAGGGGTTGGTCACGCGTGCCACGCGACAAAAAAATAACATTTATAATAATACTAGTAAATTGTGGGCTTTACATGTGATTGTGCAGCTTTTGTGATCATTCCATGTGATTGTTCACAAACAATGGGGTAGTAATGTGTTACCAGTAGTTGAGGAGCCCCGTAAATATCAGATGCCATTACTTTTAAACTATGGGTATATCGGGGTCTTTAACATGCTAAAACCACATCATAAAAAAAAAATGGCGTTTCTATGGACTTAATGGGTTTTTTGTGATTTACGACTGGTTCAAGCATGACCAGGTTTGATATTTATGGCGTTGGGTAGTTTGAACGTCACTATTCAATATAGCCTAGTGGGTAATGGGGCTTTGGCCTCTCTTTGGCAACTCGAAAAGAGGAATTGATAAAATGAATTGCAAAAAAGAAGTACGCTTTCTAGCAAGGAGCTCTCTTTTCCTTCTTCCTCTTTCATAAGTTTATTGATAAATTCATATTTTTTTTTTTCCTCAATCAGCCCTCTGCTATGTACTTTCATATGTTGTTCTACATAATAAGGCCATCCAATCATAGAGACTCCATACACATACTCTCCATTATAGAATTCACAGAATTCCAGCCTCCATGAGTTAGAAATCTTCCTACTGCTTCATATCTAAGGATTTTTTGCTAGGGAGCTCAAGATCTGATCATCCCTTGATCTCCAATACTCTGTTTCAAGTTCTGCACATAGAAATCTGGAGCATCTGAGACAACATCTTTTTGAATGCCTGGATTAATTTATCAACTTGAAGAACAGACATGGTAGCCATGCTTCCAAAAGAGACATAACGAATAGAGGAAGGTGCCTGTTTATCTAGCTATTCAAGGCATGAAAAATCTTCCTTCAAGTTGTCAGAATTAAGTTTCAACATTTTTGCACCATTTCCAACTTAAAGTAGTGGATCTACTGCTAGAAGGTCGGAAGATTGAAATGCAGCTCAAGTAATAGAGAAGTACATGCCAAAACCTAGCTCTGTATGCATCACAATTGTCCATACAATTAAGAATTTCAATACTGCTTTTTGCTTCAATAACACAGATGGAAGAATAAAAAAATATATTTATCTCAGAGAGACAAACAAATATATCTATCTTAGCATGTTATAGTTCTTGCACAAGGAGAACAACTCCAATAAACCATCCCCTGTCGTGATTCACATAGTCAGTAAAATATAAGACTTGTTCTTGGCTGGAAAAGTGGTGTAAATTGGGCATATTTAAAATATGGTTCTGCAAGAAGAAATGCATCAATTAAGAACTTCACGAAAATATGATTATTAGAAAAACAATAAAATGTCATAGCATGTCCTCTCCAAATGGGTTATAAGCTTAAGCATGTTTTTTGTATTCTATCTCCTAGTATTGCAACACGGTAGAAGATCAACAAAGCTTATTTATGCTTTACCATACATATTGAAACTATCAGATTTATTAACCTGACCAGTAATCATGTTAGCAAGACAATAATGGAACATCTATTCTCTTAGCTTTGTTTAATACTACAAGAAATTTATCGCGGCTAGATGCAAATGACACCCTTATATAGAAGATACTTGTGCAACATTGGAATGCCATGGACGCTATCTGATGCCTAAAAATGCAAGCACAGATGCTTGGTCTCACAACAAATGCAACCATACATATATTGGATTTACATTGGACGATGAAAAAAAACTTCCAGAAATTGGATTAGCACAGCATCTGCAAATGGGTCATGTTCATGTGTTCATCAGGCACAAAAGGGGAATGAGACAAAGCTTGCTTTGATGATAGTGATACATACATGTTTACCAAAAATTATGATAGATTCAAGCTTAGAAAGCAAAAATCAACCTCTTTGAGTGAGACGTTCAAGTGAAAGTAGATTTTTCATTTGATCTGGGCTTCAGAGATTCAAATAAACAGAAAATGGGCAGAAACAGAGAATTAATTATGGATTTTTCTGCCGTCGACTTTGTAGACTCAAAGCTTGCATTGCCTCGTGATGATCAGTCCTTTCTAGGTCTAAATTCCAATCCTTTGAGCAATATGTACTCTAAACCATCCCCAATCGTTGGATCCTGGTTAAGTTATATCTCATAATCTTTGGAATATTTGTTTTCACAGAATATCCTTTGGATTATTAACAATAATCTTCGGAATATACCTTTTTAGAGAATATTTTCTGTGGCAAAAACACTCTGTCACTGTTCCGGACTGTGGCAAAAACACTCTGTGACTGTTCCAGCAAAACTAATGTGCTTTTCTCTTTGTTCCGGCAAACCTATCGTGCTTTGCCATAAGCCAAAAAAAGTAAAAACTACAGCAAAAATACAGAGCAGATACGGCAAAATGGATTCAGACTGCGATTGCGACCTGGATTGTGCTGCTCATTTAAAATATGGGAGTCTTATGCAGTTGCAAAAAATAACTAGAGGCAGTAGAGAAGGCTTTGGATGAGTATGAAAGGTCTGCATGAAAGAAGGAACTAGTCCAATGCTGCATGAAGGAAGGAACCAGTGATGATATTTCTGAGATTATAGCAAGTGGACAGGTATTTCTGTGTCAAAACTTCTACAATCAGAAAAGGAGAAGCTTTTGCATATTGATGATGAACTGCATAAGCACGTCATTGGCCAAGACCCAGCCGTATAAGCAGGTGCAGAGGCTATTCAGCATTCCCATGTCGGGCTTCTTAATCCTAACTGAGCAATCGCAAGTTTTATGTTTATGGGTAAAACTGAGTTGGCCAAAGCACCTACTCCATACATGTTTAATACTGAAGATGTGCCGGCAGAGCATGCCAGTCTGACCCAGTTGGTCGAATCCTCTCCTTGCTTCGAATCTGAGCTCTGAATTTGCGCCCAAAGGTGGATTTTTGCCAATAAAACGAGGGATCTGATGATGGGTATGGCCTCAGCGGTGCCGCTTGCTGCAGTGGCGCAGAACCAAGCCATAAAGCTAGAAAAATAGGATCGATGGAGGATAAATTTCCTCGTTTTCAAGCTTTCTGCACCATGTGGCTGGCCTCGGAATAGAAAAAACAGAGAAAAGGATGTGGTGCAGGTGTTTATGCAGCGGCAGCGGTATCTTGGATCTTTCAATTCCTTTCCAGTTTCATAGGAATCGCAGCAAAGCCAATTCAAGCGAAGTTTTTGCAAAAAGATGGGCAAGCTGTGATCTAAGCTGCACGTCGCTTCCCAAATCCGGCAATGGCGGTGCAATCTATCTAGCTCCGGACCTCGAACTTCCCTTGATATTGATGATGCTGGGAATAACTACACATGGCACACTCCGCTGCATTTAGATTGCGGCGGAGAACCAAGAAAATAAAAAAAAGAAAAAAGAAAAACTTGAAACACAATTACATATGAGTTGATAAACAGTTTGATGCAACCGTCTTCGCCACCGCAAAGGGTAAGAGTATAAAGAACATGTGGGGGTTGAACACATGGCAAGAAAAGACATAAAAAGAGCAAAAAAATCAATCTGACAAAGAAAAATGAAAGCAGACGTATGCAAGAGGCCCACAATCTTTGCTTCAAGACACACATGGGCATATGCAAAATCTCATCGGCTTTTCAGTCACTTTCAATTTATTTGCTTTAATGCCATGCATGAGCGGCATATACAAAGTGTAGAACTTATCTCCACATTGTCTGTATAGAAAACAAAAGGGAGAAGATGAGCTTACCACTGTGGAATACCTGGCTTTTATTATTGTGTCTGCAAGTTAGCATCGTGAAAAGCTAAAAGCTCCAGAAAAATGATAGGATGGAAAATGCGTAATCTCTGTAAAAGAAAAAAATCAGGTGAAGCCTCTGTACTTGTTCCTTGGCATACATACACTCAAAACCTGTAAAATGGAGCCATTCTCAACCCCGAAATGTAATCCACTTTGGCATAAGCAGGAACCTCTGCAACCTTCTCTCCTTCCGGAATTGTTTCATCCCATCTCCTCATGGAATTGATACAATAGACAGTGCGAATTGTTTCATCCTAGAAATATCATGCATCCATCGGCATCAATGGCAACTGCCTTTAAGAAAAAAACAAACAAAGGCGACCAAGGATCAGAGGATATTCTCAAAACCTAAGAACCCTAATCCTAGTTTTGGAGGTAGGGCATTATAGAATCGCCATAACCAGAGCACGACGTTTTGAAAGGACACCCGAGAGCAAATTTTCAAGCTCATCCCTTTCGTTAGATCAAAATCTGACGTTATGATTGTGAATCGACGTTAACGTCCTTGGCCTCAGCATTCAGCTGTGTGGTTTAATCTCAACCGTTGATCTCTAGATGTTATGTCCAGTAACATTATGTGGCCCAATTGGTTATGACCATAACAAAATGTTATGGCCATAACATTTCCTGTGCTGCAACGTGGTCGTTTTTCTTTTTTTTCCCCCTCCGCCATAGCAAGCAAAAATGATAGGCCATAGCCGGGCAGCGCCATAGCCATAGCCGGGGCAACGCTGTAAGTGCGGGCATATGAATGATGTGTTAATCTGTCAGTTTAGATGGCATCCACCGCAGCATCCGCAAACCAGCAACCAGTTCTGCAGTCTTATGCAACCAGCGCTGTAAATCCGTCGCCATAGTTGGGTTTCTTTGGCAAAAATGACGATCCAGTCATGTTTGTTGGTAGCATCTGCCTCCCCCTGCTGCAACAGATGGTCTGTTTCAAAAACAGAGCTATTTGGGATTTCTTAAGGGAGTAGTTGATTCAGAAGATCTGATGCAGCAGATGCTATTTCAAAAACAGAGCTGGCTCTATTTCAAAAGCAAGGATGCGGCCAGATGCTTTTCTTTCCCTTTGTTCCGGCTTATGTATTGGCCTATGTATGGTAAACTTTAGTTTTCAAGCCACAAACAGGTGTTTGATCCTTTAATCCTGTTGCTGTGTGTGAGTTTTAAAGAAACTAACTTCCCCCTGCTGATTCTGTGAAGCTGTGATGCCGGACTCCCAAGCTGATTCTGATTCTGATTCTCCCAAGCTGATTCTGTCAAGCTGTGATGCCAGACTCCCTGCTGATTCTGTGAAGCTGTGATGCCAGGCTCCCAAGCTGGGCCAAACTTGGCTATGGCGGTCACACTGCTAAATGCCTCGGCCAAAGACGTTAAGGCCGATAACGTCCTCCCCTCGGCGTTATGGGCCAGGAAATGTCCGAGTGGCCATGTGGCCAGGAAATTCCGAGGCCGTACGCACATGGCCATGGCCCATAACGCCTCGGGAGAGGACGTTATCTAGCCCATAATGGGGAAACTGAGGGCACTTCGAACAGGGAAATGCAAGAGCCTAGGACTTAGATCTTATTAGAAGAGCTAGTTGAGGCATTGTGCCGATCTAGTAGTTCCACACAAGCAGCAGAACAGGGAAAAAAACTGGGAAAAAGGGCAGAGAGTTTACCATTAAAAGGCGTTGATCCGGCGAGATCAGCTATGGAGGATGGAACAGAAATGGGGACGGAAGGCAGTTCCAATTAGATGGGGCATAGGTTTTACCGTAGGCGCCTTTTCGATAGCGCCTATAGCACCTTTTCGCACTTGGCACAATCCGAGCCATCCTTGGCATGCCACGTGGCACAATCCGCCTGGGCATAAGTTGGGATGATCAGAGCCAGACATAAACTCTTGAGAAGATGTAGATGATCAGAGCTATGGAAATTCATGGGAAAAGTTGGAAGACACATCATCTTCGTTCTATAAAAATTCATGGGCAAAATTGGAGACACATCAATATAAAGTTGGAGACACATTATACATAATAGGTATAATAAGAAGTTGCCCATCTTCGGGGGCCTTTCCATGTGAAGAGTGGAGTAGTAGGAAGTACATTCGATGGGCGTACCATGTGAAGCAGAGTATTAATGTCTGCATGTATTATAGCATGTTAAATTTGAGAAACATGACTTATGTTGAAACCTCTGAATTCAGAAAAGCTGATTAGGACTGAGCAAACCTTTTTTTATTGGACTGTTAAATTGTCTCATTCTTACCTTTTAAAGCATACCTTGCAATTATATGCTTTTGAGCATATAATGCAGGCTTATGTTTCAGCATAATGCAGGCTTTTCTGACCAGTTGGCTAAAAAAGACAACGTTTTTCCAATGCTCAATGTTTTTTCGCCTTGGATATAGAACCATATGTTTTTGGATGAACTTTCCAACCTTGAAACAGTGCACAAGGGTAAAAGCATGTTAGGGTGTCCCTTAAAAAGTATTATTTAGTGATTAAAAAAGTACCTAAAAAGGTACCCAGGACTGGGTACTGGGTACCTGTGTAATATATCAATAAAAGGTATATTTTAGAACTTTTATATATATTTTGGTCTTCGATAGCATTATCATTATCCTAACTTTGAATATTAACACGTCCTTGACTTTTATTTTGAACTTTTGTACTAGTTTTAATGAAAAGCAAAATGAGAAAGTACTCAGTTCTAAAGTACCTAGTGTATGTACTTTTGCAGGTTCCAAAAGTGGTACACCTTAACATGCTTTTACCCACAAATACAACATAATTTGTTTTTAAATGAACTTTCCAACCTCGAAACAGTGGACGTGCATTGCTATAGAAAAGGAGAAGCATTTGCTTCATCTTACCTGCCTCTAATGCACTGATGTTTGTTTGTTGTGTCCATGAGGCTCAAATATAAATATGGGCTATCAAAGTGCATCATACAGACATTTGCATTCACCACTGGTTACCCAAATACCTCCTCCATTGATGATAAAGTAGCATATATAAGAGGAATTCGTTGGCCCATTCTATTGTGACCTAAAATTGTATATGGTGAATTTGCAAAGGGCTTGTAATAAAGACCACCAGTAATTTAATCAAATCATGACGCATTCCCAAGTAAAGTGAAACTCCAATAAGCCTTGGTAATTTGGTGCATGCTATATTAGTTGCCAAGCTCCAGTCCTGATCTGCCATTTCCATTTATCATGCAAAATTTTCAAAGATGCATTTTTGGCATCTTTTCTGCCGAGAAACAATAAATTGGCAATAGCCATTCCACCAGCTATTGCACTGATAAACATCATCTGGAGGCACAGATCATCTTTGGAATTATCAATCATGATGAAGCATTGCCTATGACAAGGTTAATTCCTCCTTGTTAACTTTCATGTTTCAGCTGCACATTACTTTCATCCTTTGCCCAGTGCAAGCATTAATACAAAAAAGTGAGATTGGAATATAAATTTAATCCTCCTCCAAGTGTGCACTGTGCAGTAATTTGACTTTCTGCTTGTGCTTGGCTATGCGGCAAAACTGTCTCAGGCACAACTTCCAGAACAAAATTTAGGTAAAGTTCGAGTTTACCTGTGGTAGAAAAGAAACAAGGCTTCAAGCAGCAATGTTCAAAAGAAATAGGTTCAAGAATAAATACAGGTTTATATTTGGTACAAAAATATCCAGTTTGTGTCTTCAGACTGGAGCAATATATCGATGCCTACAACAAAATAAAGATAAGAAATATAAAATAAGACTCAAAAAGCAAACAAACCCACAGATGGAAAGAATTTTCTCCTCATTCAGAACATTGAAGGCAATAATCATTTGCAATGCACGCTCAGAGAAAGGAAGGAATGGGTCGAACTGCTCCATAACCTGGCCGGATTTGAGGCCCTAGGTCGACCTAGCAGAACTCAACTCCCACGCTTACCATTTGACCAAACCCTAGGCTTGGCTCATAGGAATGGGTCGAACTGCTCCATAACCTGGCCGGATTTGAAGCCCTAGGTTGCCATAGCCATCCTAATAACAAAAAAATGCTTCATATACTGATCGGCCTGACAGAACTCAATTAAGGCGCTTACCACTTGACCAAATCATAGGCTTGGCTTGTCTTGCCGCAGAGATCTTCATCAGGGCATTTGTCTGTGATGACAACATGCATGTGCTCTAGTTTTGCATGAAGGGATAGCTTCGCCTCGCCGGAATAAAGGGATAGCATAAAGGCATATGGGCACTCTAGTTTGCCATAGCCGCATGCTCCACCGTCATACCAGTTCAAAAAACCGTTTCATTGTTTTTTACATGGCATCCTTTCGCCTGATTTGCTCGCCGGAGTCGCCATAGTTTCTGCCCCATGCCGGAGTCGCCATTTGCTCGCCGGAGTCGCTATAGTTTCTTCCTCACACCGCTTCCAACGTACATGCCTTTTCGAGGAGTGCCTATAGCAATTTTTGGCATTAAAAAAGTACACGTGGCACGTGTACCACGTGGCACAATCCGAGCCGCCCATGTTTGATGCATGACATACTTACAGGATAATTTTATTATATATAGATTTGATGCATGACATACTTACAGGATAATTTTATTATATAAGAGAAGATACACATCAAGGGAGGGAGGGTGGGTGGGAGTCAATGGAACTGCTGAGAGAGGAGAAAACACCGATGAGAAGTCGATGAAGAACCTGCAAGAAATAGCGATCCCCAAATGAACCAGAGCACCAAAAAATGCATGCAATGCATGCATGCATGGGAGTGCAATGCATGCATGCATGCATGGGAGAGATACATGCTCGCCCATTCAAGATTACCGATCCTTTGGCTCGGATCGATGGCATTCTCGAATAAGGGCTCGCATGAAAATAGACAAAAGCTCCCGACAAAAAGAGAACTTCCTTATCAAAATGGGATCGAGGTCAAAGGTTGAAGGATGGCCAAAAAAAGGACAAGATCGGGGAAGAACATATCACAACATGGAAAAGGACGTTAAATTGTCAAACCGAGCAGAGAGAAGCCACGCCCATGCCTCGTATCAAAGAAAGAGAGTCGAGGGAACTACTGAGAGAGGAGAAAATGCCGATGAGAAGTCGATGAAAAACCTGCAAGAAATAGCGATCCCCAAATAAGCCAGAGCACACTGCATGCAATGCATGCATGCATGGGAGAGATACATGCTCGCCCATTCGAGAATGCCGATTTGATGGCTCGAATCGATGGCATTAGTAGGATCAACAACATCCTGCAAATTTTCAACATCTAAAATATGCTTAATTTGAACCTTCCAAACTCGGAATCCAGATCCTCCATTGTAAACTTCAACTCACTACATAAACTTGCACCAAATCTTGCTGCAATATTCCTGTGTTCTGATATTGAATGATGATTTGACTAGGTTATTTCACAATCATCTATGCAAAATATTCTCTAGAACAATTTCTAAAATGAAGACAAGGGAACTTATCAAACTCTATTTCTATCAGATAATGAGAATAAAGAAATGGACCATTGAAATAAGCACTATTCAGGTGGTATTGACCATTTTATGCTTCATACATTGACCCCAACAACTCGAGCCTGTTTGTCCTAGAACAGCTTCTTGAATCACTTGTTTATCTACAAACTTATTCATTTAGTTTATAAGCCCAAATCCGGCTGGTATGGGACACGTTTATCGAGTTCTGCATAATCTATGGAGCATTCTACTTATTTAAATATTACTTTTGCTCCACTTGATTGCACCAAAAATTTATTTTCTTTTACATCACACCAACCATTGCTTTATCCAAATAATTCATATTAGGGTATTTCTATATTTTCCAAGCAAACTTCTAAACCATTAGCATATTAGGTTAAGAACAAATAACATCTTCACAATTTCAAAGGTCTGGTGTCAGATGAACTTATAGTTTTTCTCTCTTTCTTAACTCTGTAATGAACATTATCTGCGTATGTTCAACAAAATTTCAATACAAGTCCAACTCAAGAGTCAAAACTTCAGATGCTCACCCAACTCGTGATCTGAAAATATCCAGTTCTACAATATGCCAGACCCAAGAAAATCGACTGGTCAATCCAACTAAATCCATTCCTGCAAATGCCAAATCCACACAAAGTTCTGCTAAAAACATAGCCAAATCAAGTCAATCTTGAAAGATCAACAATGGCATTGTACCTGTCAGATTTACAGAACTCCTAATCTATGCCCTTACTTGTTAAATTTGCAAAACTCCTAGTCTACACCCTGTACCTGTCAAATTTGCAAACTTCCAGTCTACGGCCCGTGCTTACACAATTTCGTCAACTTGTGAAGAATTCCACTCTGGCCCCTGTGTTTGCACCATCTACAATGTGTCCGTTTTTTAACAACCGAAAAATATACAGATCCTTTGTAATCAATTGATCTTGCAAGTAATCTTGCCAAGAAATTGACTCGAGTTTCACTAATCTAATCTACACCAGATTTCTTAGAGCAAGATTTCTCGGAACATCTGTGTCAAACTGACCAAGCCTTAAGAGCTTTTCAGTTATAAAATTCAAACGAGAACTTTGCAGATCAACTGTGATTGACTTGCTAATCTCTTCCATCAGAAAGGCTTTGATGCCATGATAATTTGAGAAAATTCTGAAGAATGAAGAAAAGACAAGGACAGAAGCATAAGCACCTTTAGGCTTTTAGTAAGCGAACTAACCAGAGTGACGTGTGACTATAGCACATATAGTGATGCCATGTCACCAACAGGTGAATGACTCATCATGCATTACCCTTAACACTTATGGAGTTCTCTTACCTGTATGGGGGGATAATTTGCTATGTGAATTGTTGTCAGTCAATACTTCAATCCAAAAAGTCGGCTCCAAATATGACACATAAAAATAATCTTAGACGAACCTACTTTTAGAAGCCCTTTGTTATTTGATCTGGAGAATAACACAAGAAGCCCTTTGTCACCTGATTTTAAGAATGGTATAATTGATCTAGCCAAGCTTGATAACTAAAAATGTGTGACCGAGATTGTATATCCGAGGCCATGCTGTTTTGCTTATCAAACGAGGCTTAAACTGATCATCACCTTATCGGGCTTATATGCAGACACCAGTACTGATTGCTAATTATTAATACTACATCAGTACTGTCTCATTTTACACATAAGAATCCCAATAAGGAACGATAAATTCACGTCTAAGTTTCTGCTAATCAAGTACGCTTCTCTTTATAATATATTACAATCAATTCTCAATGTGTCTTTTGTGTGTCAAAATGCAATGTCAACTTGATACTTCGATCTTTACATAAATCATAGTTACCAGCAACGATCCTGATAGCAGGAAGTTTAGGCTTCAATATTACCACATGAACTTCTGTATTTTAAACTTAGTCTTGAGCCTTGGTGTTTGGGGTCCGGGCTCGGGATCGCCTGAGGGACAGATCTCTGTGAGATCCGTGAAGTCCGGCAGGGCAAATCCTGAGACACTCTTGTCACGCGGGATTTTTGCTAACAGAGGAAAGAACAAGAAAAACTCAGATAAAACAGCAATGGCAATACACAATGAAACACACAAGACACTTGTGGAGAACACGGCAATCCATTGATCAAAACAAGTGTACAATGAAGGCTCAAAAGAGCGCACAACAAAGCAATCAAAGATGTCCGCCATTCAGAGGACACAAAAGAACACTCAACCCTTTTTTGAAGGAGCAAAATGCTACAATATATAGGAACACCTGAGTGGCCTACGGCCTGAATCTGATCCTCATCATGACAACGCTGCTCCACTACTTGGGCACTCGAACAGAATCGAGCCGTCCGGCCAACAAGTGCTAACAGACAAGTAGTGGCCCGCCCAGGGTCCCACCTTTGGGTCTTCCGCTTCTTGGAGAGGAGCTGACCCGCCTGGTGGCGCCTTGTAGATCCCTCTTCTTGGACACCGTGGGCTGGGGGCCTCAGCCCTCATGCAAGCAAGTATAGACTCGCGGTGTCCGCCAGCATGTGGGCTAACACTCCCCTACCAAACTACACTTATTGGCTAGAAAAGGGGCATGAATTCGGGGTGGGAATCCTCGTTCCTCTTTCCTGATCTTGAACATAGAGATGAGGGAGGCTCACCATCAGATTCACCGAAAGTGTTGTTCGCCTCTTTCCGCATTTGCTTGAGTCCTCGATGCCAAACATTCTACGCTCCTATGAGAAAGCCTTCCGAAATCATGTTCTCCAACCGGCGGGCGGATCTCGGATGGAAGATTTGTGATCTCCATGTATAAGACAAGGTCCAACCCGAACTTTCCAAAGATTTGCATTGGGGTTGCAAAAATGGATCCGCACTTTGCGTTTACGCATACTACTGAGTATGGTCATGAGTGCTTTGCATTGTAATTACGCTTTTGCCGAAATACGTGATGGATCAGTCAAGTTTTGGCCTTGGCAAGAAGGTTACAAGACCAGAAATTGCATTCTGCCTTCCACCGAACACGCATTGGGCATGTATATCCGGTTGTTGGTGTTGTCCAAAGTTTCATCCTCACGCCATTTTAGTCAAGGATGAAGCGTGGGTCCCAACGCTTGTCTGCTTTGCAATTGCCGTGGGTGTCCAATCTGCATGTTCTTTGACTTCATGAGTCCGTAATTTTGTCTCCATGCCGGGAATTGACCTTGATCGAGGTGGGCATCCAAAGCTTGCTAGTGTACTCGGGCTGTTTGGGGGTTGGTGCCTATCATCCCGCATCTGTTCTTGGAATTCCAATAATATCTTCTCGTGTAGTCTGTTTATAACCGCTCTCCCATGCACCGGAATGTACATGTGCCGTCATCCCGCAGTGGTCCCACTCATCAGGGGAGGACGCTCGCTTTCACTCCGTGTCTGCACTGCGGCAAGGAAGCATAATGTTGTAAGAACAACTGCGGGTAAGGTCAAGTTCTTGTTCAGAGTTGTATAGTGTCCGGGCGAGCGTGCCAAGTTCACTAGCCATAGCTCCACTTCTTTCGTAGAAGAGGCATGTATTCGAGGTAACAGGTTTGCAATTTTTTGTGTCTTGGAGGTACTTGTTCTTCTTGGTCAAAAGAACACGCATTTGTGTATCTCCTTTAAAGTTCTCGCTAAGGCGCTTATCCAGATGAGCCCGAGTAACATGTGCCGGTAGAAGTCGTGGCATGACATAAGCCGAGGGGGCTATGGTCTTTGAGAGGCGAAATGGTCGATCTGCAACTGTAGGATATCAAAATTGTGAGAGCACAAAGTGCCCTCGTTCATGGACGAACATGAAGGCCATTGTCGATTCGATATCAGCTACAAAGGGGGACTTGTGGTATCACCCTTGTTTCACGGCGGAATAAAAGAAAAGTGTTTTTCCTTGCTTGCACACATAGTCATGGTAATCGGATAGGTTTCGATAGTCCAGGAACAGCGTATGTCCGATAGGGTTTGTTCGCTTTTTCTTACGCATCATCTGGCCGGCGCTTCGGCTATCTGAAAAGCGTATCTTGTAATCCGCAATGATATCTTGTTGCTCTGGAGAGACCTGGGTCCGCATTCCGCTTGACTTTGCGTGTGAGGTGTGCGACTTGTCTGAGAAGTTGGGAATCGAGAGGAGCTTGAAGCTCCGAGTGGCTTGCAAGTCTGTTTTGAGTGCGCCTATTTCAAGAGCATCCGCAGCGGCGTGTGTTGCCGCGAGCTGGTCTAACTTGCCTTGGAGAGATCACGATGTGAGCATCCTTATTCTCAAGGTGGTTTTCGAAAGTCGTGACCTTGGACTCAAGTATCAAGTTGGCCGCATTGCAGTGTCGCCGTTCTCGGTCGTAGTAGCATTATTCGTGACGACCCAGATTGTTGTAGCGTGTCTCAAGATCGCTGTACTTGGTGTCGTTTTGTTTGAGGGACTCCTTGAGTTCCTTGACAATTTGTCGGATTGATGAAGGGTTTCTCGATGGATCATGAATTGATTGTGCAAGGCTTCTTCTCGGCCTCACGCATCAGCCAAATCAGTCTTCATTAATGATGACTTCGCTTGGAGTTGGTCCACCGACTCGTGTCGTCGCCCTCGGTGGCTGCTATGAAGTTCCGTGATGATCACGGAGGGCATCAAAGGCATTTGAGGACAGCTTCACCGTAGGTATCCACGGTGTGAGGAGGTGGATGGGATGGCTTTTGATCTGTCACCCTTGTTTATAGATCCTTGGTCATTGCTTGAGTGTCCTTGGGGAGTACCGTGAGATCAATGGGAGTTTTGTTGTCTTTTCTTTGTTGTTTTTCTTTGGTGCTGTTGAGTCTCGAAAGTGGAATTGTTGCACAAGGTTAACGGGTGGTTGTTCGGTGGTTGGTTATCCCGTAAGGAATAGGTTTTAGAGAATTGGAATTCGAGGAGGTGGAGACGGTGGTTGTGAAATATTTCCCGTGCAGTTGGTCGACGAGATTGGCCGGTCTTGAGAAGGAGGAGAGTTTGGTTGAAGACCTTTCAAAGCATCAATAAGGTCGGGATGTTGGCTTGGTGGAGAAGGGGGCATGATGGCGCTGGGGTCTGATGATTAATGAAAGCACAGGAAGTGGGCTCCCATGGGGCAAGTCCGGGAGGAAGAGTTAGGATTTTTACTCGAGTCCGTCAAGTTCTGTTGAAATCTCCTCGATCTGAGTTGAGTCCAATTGATTGTTTACGATGGTGTTGGTGAGGATATAGTACGGATGGTAGAAAACATCGTTAATAGAGGTATTCTTCATGGAGTAACCCAAAATTTCCTCCAAAGAAACTTGGTAAAGGCATCATGTTGCTTTGGAAAGGTGGACGACTTTGGTTTGTCGCAAAGATTATAAGGAATAGAGCGAAATTTGGAAATATCATATTTACCAATGTCAAGGTAAGACAAGGCATTGGGCGATAAAAATAGAGAAAAGGCAGAGGCTATGGTTTGAGGGTTTAGGAGTATAGGGTTTCCATCGACTTGGGAGGCATATCCATCTTACATTCCTTCACCGGGTTTAGCCACAAATTGCTTTAATTTGTTCTTGTTGGGAGCCAGGAGTTCTCATTGCAGAAAATGAAACAATCCCGGAACTCACCGGGGAGGAGGTTATAGGTGATGCCGATGTGGGAGCTGGTGCGGATGAAGAAACGAACTTGATATTTTCAATTCTTTTGGATCCATTGGTGCAGTCGCGTTGAGTGTTGAGTTCTTGGAGGTAGAAGCCATCTTGAAGGTCGAGGTCACGGAGTAAAGTCGGAAAAGGGACAGTGGAGTATGGAGGAGAAAAAGTGAGTGGAAGCGGTTGGGAAGGGTTTTTTTTTTTTTTTTTTTGAGTGGAGACACGTGTCGAAGATCGGGTGACGATTGAGAATCTCAAGAGACAAAATTCTCAGACCAAGATGCGGAGAGTTCCCCGCATGAGAATAAAACTTTAATGGCTGACGCAGTATTAATCGGCCGCGCTTGTCGTAATATTAAAAAAGAGGAGTCGAAAAGTTTGCAGGCACAAAAATATCGCTGGGGAATGATTACTAATATCCGTGCGGAGGTGACCTTCGTGAACAAAATTGCTAGGGGTTGGTATTCGCGCCTAAATTGAAGTTAAATTGCCGGTAGAGAAGAACCAAAAATTTGAAGATGGAGAATTCGATAACAATGTCCAGGAGCTTCGGGCAAGGACCGGATTACATGCAAGATGGACGACGCCGACCAGGCGCCTCAGGAATCGGGCGGATCCCTATGGACCTTGGTTGAGGCACCGGGCCGCCAACCCGGAGATAAACTCGACGCTCGAGGTGATCGCTCACCGAGTGGTCGCAGTACTGCGGCTTCCGCGATCCCTCCCAGTGGGAGTGCCCCCCTGCAGTAGTATGGGCGATAGCGGCATGATAGGGGTTTTTTCCCAATTTTTGTTTAGTTTAGGACCGCTCGGTTGAAAAAATCCCACAATAATTGTAGCCTTCTCGCAATTTTGGTACATAATAGAAAAGTGTTTCTCATAAATTTGTACAAGTGGTATCTTGTTGTAAATTTTGTTCTTGAGCTAAGGATCTTTGCCGGCGGGGTTTGAAATTTCTTGAGTCGAAATCCATTGACTAATGTAGGAAATGGAGTGCCATTCAATTCTTGTAATTGTAAAACTCGGGGATGTGGTATCTCGGAAATTTTGTATGGTCCCGACCATCGAGCTTGAGTTTGCGATGATGTTGTTGATATCTCGAATTAAGTAAGAAGAACTAAGTCGCCAATTTGAAAAGTTTTGTTTTTGATGTGTTTGTCATGCCATTGTTTTTGTAGTTGTTTGCCTTGTTGAAGTCTAAGAAAAGCATCTCTTCTCGTTCATCCAAATTGTTCCAGTTGATAAACTTCGTTCTTGCAAAAGGCTGCCGATGGATTATGTTACGCTGCTAACTGAAATTTGAGTGAGGGTAAAATGAACTCAAAAGGCATAAGAAAGAGCCTCTTGGCCATACACAAGTCGAAAAAGGTGTTTGACCCGGTTGCTACTTTGTATGTTGTATTGTAAGCCCATAAAACCGTAGGTAACTTATCTTGCCAATCTTTTCTTGTAGGATCACAAATCTTCTTGAATGTGGATAAGCACCTTGTTTGTGCTTTCGGTAAGCCATTACCACCGGGGATAGTAAAAGTGCTTTTACGTGATGAATGTGCGGATAGTTAGTGAGTTGACAATAGTGTGATTGATGAAATGAACTCCACGATCACTAACTAATTTCTAAGGGACATCAAATCATTGATGATGTTCTTGTAGAGAACCTTTACCTGCACTAAGCGCCCGTGTTGTCGAGTAGAGCACACGCTTCAGCCCATTTGGTTGCATAGTCCGGTGAAGACTAGAATGTAAAGCGTGTTAGTGTTGATTGCAGGTGGGTCCATGGGACCAACAAAATCCATACCCCATTTGGCAAAGGGAGAGTGGCTATTAGGCGTGTGGCCCAGGCGTCACGGGCGTGGGTCTACAAGCCTCGACAAAACATCACCGCGTGCGTGTGTATTTGTTAGAGCATCTTTGGCGTGGGCGGTAATACCGGCAAGGAGGAGTTTCCGCTTTACGTGTTGTCTCCATTTGAAATGACCCAGCTGCCAAGTCCTTGATGAACGCTTGTTTGACTAGATCGAGGGACCGTGAGGAAGAACACATCGTCGAGACACATTGTCTTTGCCACATTTATAGAGATGGCCAAAGAACCATCGTTATAATCTCGTACCCGCGAAGGAATTGTTGTTTATCACGGTTGTCTTTGGAGAGGCGTGGGGTCACTTGGCGGGAGTGTCTCGAGTGAGGCGTTGATAGTCGTGGTACCAATGAGGCGTGGCAAAGACCCGGGGAGCAGTTGAGCATCCCGGAAGGGCATAATTGAACTCCTTCCGAGGATCATCGCGTGTGTATCGTGAAAGATAGTCTGGGGACCGTAATGCGTCCGGCTTGTGAATAATGTCAAAGGGGCAAACTCTTGCAATATCAATATCCATCGAAACGAATTCGCCCGTGGGGTTTGGCTTATTGATTAAATATAGAAGAGCTTGATGATCCACATAAAAGCGGAATTTGACTACCAAGAAGATGAGTGTCGGCGTTGTACACAAAAAAGATAAGGCCAAGGGCTTCCTCCGTGAAAAGTGGCGAATAGTTAACATTTCAGCCAGATTGAGTTTTTACTGGGCGATCGGATGGGCTTGTCCTCATTTGGTGCATACTCTGAGCTAGAACAGCTCAATCGCAGCCCTGGAAACATCAACATGGACATGAAATGGTTTGTTCCATTGAGGTGGTACTAGCACGGGGGGCTTCTGTGAGCTTGACTTTGAGTTCTTTAAAAGCTTGATTTGCATCAGATGTCAAGTCCATGTGTGTATGGATTTCGATCGGTTTGTGAATTGGATGCGGCGTGATGGTGCCAATTAAAGGAATAAAGGTGGCATAGAAGTTGACTTTGCCAAGAAAGGAACGTGTCCTTGATATTGGCAGTGGATATGCTCGATGACCGCATTGATTTTGGCCGGGTCCGTTGTAATGCCGTGTCGACTCACGACATGTCCTAGAAGTACACCTCGAAAGTGACAGAGGGTGCACTTTTCGGATTGAGGCTAATTCGAGATTCATCAAGCGTTGAAAAACTAGTTCAAGTTTACCAAATGGTCCATAACGTGGGTGTAAGTGGAGAAGTCATCCTGAAAGACTTGCGAAAAGGGATGAACTTGTATGTACTTGAAAAACAAAGAAGCATAATGCGTTGAAATGTGGATGGTGAGTTTGACAATCAAAAGGAACGACTTTTGTAAGCAAAGGTACCATGGAGTAGTGAAGGTAGTCTTTTAGTTGATCTTCTTCGAATGGATATTTGATTACTCTTAGAAGCCGGCCATGAAGGAGTACATCTCGGTGGCTGCTACATCTTCCAACACTTGATCCGTGAAGGGGAGAGGGAAATGATCCCTATCCGTGGGTTTGATTTTCATTGAGTTTTCTATAATCCACAAACGCTAATTTTTCCATTATGTTTGAGGGCAATAACAATAGGACTTACCCATTAAGATGTTTGACCTCGTGAGATAAATCCAGTCCAAAAGCTTGTCAATTTATTTTAACCTTTTCCGCGGTAGTTTTTGGGTTAAGCCCGTCTTGTCGTTAACTAGATGGGTCTAGCATCGGCTTAGTGGGAATCGAGTTATTCCCAATTCTTTCTTGATACCACCGAGGAGGTCTTTGTAGCTCCAAGCAAAGATGTGCTTGAAGCGTTTGAATAACTGTGAAACTGCTCCACGAATCTTGCGTGAAGTCGGCGTGCCAATCAGTTAGTTGATTTGTTCCAATATCAATTATATCTCTGCGGGAGTTTGAATGTGTGGGAGAATGACTTGATCAGCAATACGTAACTGG